>JASANF010018001.1:55000-95220 GCA_030248245.1 Trissonchulus sp. WLG1_4
AATGCTACTTTAGTTGGTCTGGGATTTTTGAAGGTTTCGCTGAAAACTGGTTATAAAGCAAAATGATTGACTTTATAAATTCTTTCTTCTAAAACTAGAGTCCTAGTCCAATACAAAAAGGCGCTTGAGCTTTTGTTTTGCCAAAGAGTGTTTTTATGTTTTGCAATACCATAAATCTTTTTCAGTAGTTTTTTAGAAACTTTGCGATAAGCACACAACTTTTGAAGTATATAATTGATACAACATAGGAATTAGTCCTTAGATATTCAAAATCTGGGGCTTGTTGCTCATTTTTACAAGTCATACAATATTGTAAATGTAAAATTAGGCAAATCTTTTCCAATTTGTTATTTCATTACTGATCAGCGGGTTTTAATTTACAAATTCTTACAATATTGTAGGATTTTTAAATCTCAGCAACTGGTTATAGTTTGATTTGGCTGCGTCGCAGTCACCTTAAAGAATCGACACGTCATTAATTGTTATAAATTATGAATAGGTAAATTTACTTGTTGTGAACACTATATAGTATTATTTTATTAATGTTTGTTTTTTAACGATTCAGTAAAATTATGTTTCTGTGCTATGTGTTTTCATTATGAATAATATTTTTGTGAATATATTTAATAATAAATATTTTTTTGAAAAGTTGTTTGTGTTTTGTTTTCTGTTAAATTGATGTGTCATAAATAATTTTTAATAATACTTTCAAGTAGATTAGTCGTGTGGAAAGTTGTTTCGTTAGGAGTGGCTGGCTATTTGATTTTCATTGTGAATTCAGGCGAATCAGATCTTAAAAGCACTCGGATTAGACTTATACCCATATGCCCAAATGCCCATATACAATACTCTATTTTATAGAAATTCTGCTTGCCCTTGTACCTTTGCTCTAATTTTGCTTGCCTTGTTCCAAAAGACGGAATTTGGTAAGCTGCCCACGTACTTGCAGTCTGCTGATAAATAAATATGTAGTTTTGATGCATGTTTTGCTATTGTGCATTTAATTGTTTGAAAAAAATGGACAGTTACCATATCACTAATAAACCAGTCGTTTGACTAGCCTGTGTTTATTTTCTCTACCGTTCAGCAGCTGTCTGAGACAAGCTTCTTATAACTGCCCAGCTAGCGTGTCTGTTAAATATATATCACCATTTAGGTTGGAATTGAAAAATCTCTAATCTATGGACTAGTTAACATATGCTTAACATAAATTTGAGTCTACCTACCCTAAACTGGGATCCAGCTTGCAGCCATTTCCTTTTCAGTTGGGGAGGTGACCGTGTGTGCTTTCTTATACACTCTGTATATTTAACTTTAGAATCCGTTCACTGGCAAAAAGGTGAGAAGTGAGCGGCAGACAACAGTGGTAGCCAGCAATGACTAGAATTGTCAGTGATGTGAACAACAACAAACCGATGGGCAGGATTCGACCAGTGGTCTACCAGCCCAGTTACTTGCAGCTGGACCGCTGCTGTGGCCTGTGGGCCTTGGGCGCGGGGTCAGAAGGTCAACACGTGCTGGTGCTGCTGATGCTGGGTCAAGGCTGTTGGGCCTTTGTGCTCACTGTAGGCTACGGCAGCCAGCTGCCCTTTCGCACCATTGAACTGTTCTCTATGATGCCCATGGCTAGAGAAATCATGGAACAAAGTGTGACCATTTTGAATGGTATGGTCATATTGTTGATGTTTTTTGATATTTTTATTAATCCGAGTCCCGACTGCGTAGTTTTTTGCTCTTTAAACATGTTGCGTCTGAACATGGCAATTTCGTTGTGGGCTGAAAATACGAGCCCAGTGTCTTCGCTGTCTTCATATACGTCTGAGCAGGGTTTTTTTCAAAATCGGCACTGTGTAAATGTTGTGTAAATTAAAAATTTGCTGTGTAAATTAAGGATATGTTGTGTAAATTTTTAAAAGTGTGTATTTTAGCATTTTTTAGGTAAAAAATGACCGTTTTTTTCACGTTGAATGTAATATTTCGACTTTGAGACTCAAACTACATACGAAAATAAAAAATATGAGATAATTGAAAATTTTTGCGTTTTTGTCAGTTCAAGTATCCGACACACCAGGGCAAGCCCCCCCCCATAAAATTTCGAAAAATCTGAAACAAGCCCTAACCCCCAGGCCGAGACCCCGTGTACATGAATGGTTTACACAGATCGAGAGTTGTTCTGTCAGCCAGATCCTACTCATTTTTTTTCAAATCCGGGTGTAAAACTTTTACAGTAGTTTGAAGTAGGACAAGAAATCGCACAGGGAGGCTCAGCATGGCTGATTTTTCGCTGTCAACTTTCAAGTACATAAAAACGAATGCTAAAATAAAAAAATCATAAGCCGTTCCAGAGCAGAAACTGAAGATTTTTTGTTTTGGGGTCAAAAATTAGACTTAATTTTGTTAGGACAAAGAGGTCACAGGCAGCAATCGCCACTTTGCGAATTAGCAATCGCCACTTTGCGAATTTTTGTAATTTTTACAAGCAAAATAGGCCGTTTCATCAGCTTTTGGGGAAAATGGGGCTGTGTAAATCAGTGTGTATTTTTATTTTTTGCTGTGTAAATTAGGCGGCCGATGTGTAAATACACCCTATTTTACACAAAAAAAAACCCTGCGTCTGAGACTCTGAGACTGTGAACGTTCCCATTCGTTTTTATTGTCGTCTGCACATAGATATTTACTAGGCGAAGCTAGAAAGTATTTTTGCTCTTGTGATTGCGATTATAATAAACTCGATAAGTCCTGTGAAGTAATGGGCGCTCTGTGGCTTTTAGTTTAGACAAAACAAGCACGTCACGTAAATTTCTAGCGAATGGAGTGTTTTTTGACTAAAAGGACCTATTGTTATGAAAATATATATATATATAGTTTTTTAATTTAGACAGTATTATGGTGGTGCTATTCGAATCGACCTGGCGTAATGGTGAAAAGATCACCCATCAGCTTCTGTTTATCGATGTTGTTTCTGAAATGAGAAAATCTGTTCGGCTAGACGCTCGAAAACCGTTAAAATTACTGCGTGACAGCCCTAAATCCCGTCAGCTCTACTTTCACACCAAAGATATGACGCTTTGGTATCGAATTGATTGCAATTTTGATCTTAAATCAATTCAAAAAGGGAACTACTTAGACGCGGAGACTTATGAACTGCCGTCTGTTTTCTGCGATCTGTACAATATTATCGGGGTTTTTCCGGTCGATGCGGATTTATTAATATTCCTTTTGGTGCCAAAGGTTCAAATTGATGGTGAGTTATCGGATCAGTCCTATTTCATTTTTATATTGTATATATATATATATATATATATATATATATATACCTTGAATATATACATAGATACTGTCGAGAATAATGTCGATTGTCAGTGATTTTGGGTAATTTTGACTGGAACTTAAAGTACAAGTTTTTTCTTTTTTTGCCTTGAAAATACGTCGTCGATAATTTGTTTTTATTGTTTGAGCTTATATATACAAGCTAAAAATTTGCCAATGCCCATTTTCTGCAATTGGAATCCGTTAAGGTATAATATCATGATATAGACTTAATTGTAACCGCAGATTTCAAGTTCAAGTCGCAACGAGATTAAATGGCAGCGATAATACATACAGCCATTAAATAGTTGAGAGAAAGTCACTTTAAAATGCATTCTTTCATCGCAACAGTTTTCAAAACAAACCCTATTTAAGTAACCGTCCTTCCCATTTTTTGTCGCTGGAAGGGACACAGTACGGCTTGTGTCATTAGAGTGTATTTTAGGTCTTCCACGCTGGTTACTGGGATTTTGGAATGTTGCCGACGACAGTATGAAAGTGGACTGTATTAACGGGCCAGCCCAGCCAGATCTCAGCTCCTTGGAAAATTCCAGATATCTGCTGCGAGCTCAAAATCCCTGGATTTATCTGAGCTCAAATGGACAGCTTTTTCGATGTCATATTAGCTGCAGAAATCGAGGCTTTTATTGGGAACGAATTCTCGGCCTTTCTGATTGGCCAGAAAATGAGTCTTTGATTGATATGTGCGTAGCTGTCGAGAAAGATGTCAAAATAGACGACAGAGATTCGGCTCATGAGTTGTTTTTTCTTCCTCAATCAAGCCTTGGACAAGAAAAACAGCTTTATCAGGTTAGATATTGAGTGGGATTGAGTTGAGGGACAATGCGTAAGATACATTTTTTGCGACAACAGGCAACGTTTAAGAAAATTAAGTGTACCAAGCTGCCAGCCAGCACGTGTGAATAACATTCGTGAGGACTCGGGTGATTATATAGAGGAGCGTTTGGGTTTTTGGAAGTGTTTGGTTACATTCGGTGACAATGTATTGCTTTTGTTAAATTTTGACGGTCAATTTTTTGTATTGTAACGTAGGTGCCGTAGTGGTATTTATTTAAATGACCTCGCGCATTGTGCTATAATTTCATGGGAATACATGCACATTGCACAAATCGTATAAATACACATATATATCATACCTGTCTTGAAAAAACAGTGCAATAACTAACGTCAATAACTAAGTGTACGCTGCTATATTCACAGCGTGTATCTAGAGTCTAGTTATTGCACTGCTGTAGACGTGCATCTTAGTTATTGACTTATTGCACTGTATATTCGAAAACAGATATAACATAAGTACGTTATTATTATCACTTTGTAGTGTGCACTACACCTATTCGCACTAACACGTGAAGCTCGCGTGCATAGCGCACTCGTTCATGCACTTGGCTCTTCACGTTACTGTACGCATCAATCACTGAGTGCACGCTACATCGTGCTATAACTTATTGTTTCGTAATTTTGTCCGCTGACGGGACTTCGGCGGTAATTAGTATGAACATGAATCGGCTTTTCAGAGTTTGCCGCAGTGATGACAAGGCCTTTTTATCTATTTTTTAAAGTTTAGATTTCCTTTGGTATTCCCCGGCTGGAACAGTTGGCTTGGAATCTGTTGCTCACAAGCGTGCCTGATGTGTTGAAATTAACTGACTCTGACCTCCGCCGGCTGAGGATTCCTCCAAAACATCGACAGCAGATTTTGCTTTGGAACCAAAGAAAGTCATAAACACTGTCTCAGCTCAGTGTTAAAAGAGTATTTCGGAGTGCATGGGAGAGATTGAGTTATTGAAATAATAATTAAATCTTTTATGTACTTTTTGTATATAAAGTATACTCTTTGTCCGCGTTAGCTGCCAAGCATACTTACATAAAAGTGTCTTTCTAAGTCTTCAAATTAAACGGTCAGTCTAATTTTCAGTGAGTCTAATTTTTTACTCTGATTGAGCGTGCTTAAGTAAGCACTCTTGTTATCCAAAGGCATCGAATTCGAACAAAATTAAGTTTGTTCATTTTGACCAAAGGATTAAGCCATTAGATCAGTTTCAAATATTAACATTACATAGCGGATCTTAGTGAAAATTTTAATTTGATGTCTACTACTTTCAGTATTTTCTTGCTGAAAATGTTTTGTGTTGCCATGTATACTAATAGTTTTTGTTTTTTGTGTGAACTGAAGCTTAGCTAGCCTAATTTTAAGCAGTAATTTAATGCGTAAAAGGGCCCAGCTATGCAGAATACAAAGTAGCTTTGCATAAGCTTATATATACGCATTCGCATCATAAACGAAATTTGCATTTTGTAATTTCCATTAAGTTATTTATAGTGTAAAAGTCACTTCAGTCAGAAAAATGTTTCCGTATTAATATGCTCCATTTGGTTGAAGTTTTCAGCATTAAAAGCATTCAGTATTGGTTTAGTTAAAAGGTTTGTGCCTAAGTGAAAAAGTGGTAAAAGTTCCTTTTCGAAAAATTGATGCAACTGCTTCATTTATATTTTGCTTTGTTATAACCTAGTTGTTCTTTTTTATGAATATTTGTAAGCATTTAGAGTAAGGGTATGAAATTGGGAAGATATATACCATTGAAGAAGTTTCGCATATTATATATTATATGCACTCTAGTACATACTAATTAATTAGTATTGTAAATTTAGTATATAATTTTAAAGAAATGTGAATTATAAACGTTTGCTTTTTGTTGTCAAATGTATTATAACTTTTGCTGGTGGTATGTTTATAATTTGCTCTTTCGAAGTTTATAACATTTTCACCATACATGTAACGGGGTCAAACAAAATTTTGGGGGTACCTCTGGCCAAATTTTGGGGGCCCTTTCCTCCTTCGTGAATCGTGATCGACCAAAAATACACTAATTTTGTCAAATTTTGTAAGTTGTTCGCAAAAAAGGTGCCATTTTTCTTTGGTTTTGTCCAAATTTTCTAAACACTCTTCCCGGCTCCTCGGTTTTGGAGGGGGGGGCATCCCCCTCATACATGTATGATTTTCACCCTGTATTTTTTTAATTTACAGGGTTCTCTTAAAAATAACACCTTATTATGTACTTATGGTCATTATCACTGCTTTTCATGTATAAATAAAATAGGTTTAAATATTTCGTTCTCTTGTTGACAGTGTCTTATTGATAACCTTAACCTCTATTTATGCTGACACAATTAAGCGTCGTTGAGACTCATGGTCAGTGCTAGACATTTTTCTAAAAACGTCAGGAAACACGCAACATTTAATAAGCATTTTTACGTGGGCTGCGAAACTGATAATTTTTTGGTATGACAAGAAGTTTATTTGAAGAGGTGTAGGCTGGACTGCACAGTGTGAGTGTCATCAAGGTAAAGTTAAAATTAACTAGCTCTTCTGCTGAGTGACGAGTGGTACAATGCGAGGCCTGAGTGTCAATATTCCATAGGAAATATCAAACGCGGCCATTAATTGTGGAGAAAACTTTTTTACGAATCACCGAACTCACCAACAACTCAACAACAAAACTTTTTTAAAATCTACTTTCTGCACACATTTGCTGCTGAGCTGCTCTAAAGCTAGTATTTTATTGAGCTGTAAACTATATTGTAGCCACCACTAACACTCCTCAGTATTTACCCAGATTAGTATAGCCACCACCAAATACAGATATTTCCAATTTTACAAAGCACATTCTTTTTTGGTCAACTGGCAATTTTGTTTTTCCTGTTGGGCCACAGCCCAACAGGTCTTTAATTTTGATTCTGGTATAACAACACAGGCTTAGCGTTAAAGTGTCAATGTGCGAAGTGTGTTTTGTGTGTCTTTTACTGTGTTTCTGCGTTTGTGACCAACGAAATGCCTTGTACACTGACTGAATAAATACTTTAGTTAATGTTGAAAAGGTAATTCCACGATTTAAAAGTCTGACAAAAATAAACCATTAGGAATCGAACATGCAACCTCGTTGTTGCGAGTTTACCAAACTAACCACTCGATCACGCAGATCTTCCTTTACTGTAAGACAATTTATTATTACAATTATAGTTCTGTCTGGCTTTGAAGTCGACACTGCAATGGTGCCTGCTTGCAAGCGACACAACAGGCCAAAATTCATTGTGCAAAATACATATTGTTTTATCAGTGACTATTAACTTTAGTAATTAATTTTCACTGAATAAGTAATAACTTATTAACTACCTACAAATTGCCGAAAGCTTTTGACTGAGATTTTGCAGTATAACACGAAGTGGCTGTACATTCCATTTTTGTGAAAGATAAATCAATAAGCACAATATAGCTGGCCCAACAGGTTTACGATGGCCTCTGGCCAATGTACCTATGTATATACTTACATAGAAGGTAATGCTTGATGCTTACTGAATGATTTTGCCGAAAACTTAGCTTGTTAGATATATACTCAAATTATCGAAACTAAAATTTCAGTTGGCCAAACTGCAAATTTCTTCTAACCAACAAAGTTGATTTGCAACTGTCAAGAAAGGGAGGGGGGATTCTTACCGAAAGAACGACAGCATCATCATCATCATCAGAATGACCCATGGTGCATTCGAACCACCAAGAGTACATAATAGGAAGAGTATGACACTCTTCCTATTATGCCTAGCAGCGCGCGTCCAATGCGCAGCGCGAAATAGGCCTTTTATGTACGGTTTTGAGGGGGGGGTACCCCCCCCCCTCAACTGAAGACCCCGTACTCAACTGCGGGGGGGGTACCCCCTACTCAGTTCGATACCCCGTGCTCAACTGAGGGGGGGGGGTACCCCCCCCTCAACTCAGCACCCCGTCTTCAGTTGAGGGGGGGGTACCCCCCCCTCATTTCAAGACACTGACGAAGTCTTTGCGCTACCCCCCCCCCCAGTTCCGTACCCCGTCTTCCGTTGAGGGGGGGGGTACCCCCCCTCAGTTCAGCTCATCAACAAAAGTCCTTGTCAGTGTCTTGAAATGAGGGGGGGGGGTACCCCCCCCTCAACTGAAGACGGGGTGCTGAGTTGACGGGGGGGTACCCCCCCTCAGTTGAGCACGGGGTCTTCAGTTGAGGGGGGGGGGTACCCCCCCCTCAAAACCGTACATAAACGGGCTATTTCGCGCTGCGCATTGGACGCACGCCCGTAGGCATAATAGGAAGAGTGTCATACTCTTCCTATTATGTACTCTTGGAACCACCCATCTCTGGATCTGCAGACCAGCGCTCTACCGGTGAGCTATTGGGCCGACGATGAGCTGTCGTAGGTAAATCCCTTTAAGTACTCTATGGGGCCTATCTTACTTGACACAACTATTCTTATTTCTTGTAAACTGACAGTTTTAAGGTAAAAAAACAAACGAAAATATGGAATCAATAATATAATTTTTTAAAAAGTAGGGTCTCACCGAGATTTTAACTCGGACGACTGGACGACGACTGGCCAGCGTGCAATCCATTACACCATGAGAACACGAAGATTGAAGTGTTAACTTCGACTTATGTTAGTTTTTGGGCATTTGTTGACAGAGAACTTCTTAGAACTTCAGATAAAAACAAATGCAGAAAAATGAAATTTATCATGAATGGATTGTATCAAGAGTACATAATAGGAAGAGTATGACACTCTTCCTATTATGCCTACGGGCGTGCGTCCAATGCGGAGCGCGAAATAGCCCGTTTATGTACGGTTTTGAGGGGAGAGGGTACCCCTTAGGTGTGTTTTGATTTCGCAATTTTGCTGAATTTTGATTTTGATTTTTGATGCGTTACCAAAAATTTGGAATTTTGATTTTGATTTTTGATGCGTCGCTGAAAATTTGGAATTTTGATTTTGATTTTTGATGCAGACTTTTAAATTTATAATTTTGATTTTGATTTTGATTTTTGATTTCTGATTTTTGATTTTTGATTTCTGCAAAAAACTGCCAAATAAACACAAGCGTTTCAGGCTGGCCACCCTTACGCTAGTCACATACCGTAAAGCTTTGATTGTCTGAGGGTTGGCTAGGTACCCAGACTATACCGTATTTGAAGTACTAGTTCAATTGGCTGAAGGTAGGAATCGACCTCAAGAAGTGGACTTAGGTGCTTACAGGTGAAAAAATATGCTTTAAGGATAACACATTTGCCGTCATGAAAACCGTAAACACATAGCACAAGCAGCTCACAGAGCATTCATTGCGACTAGAAATATGTAAGAAAACAATGTAAAAAACTGTCCAACAACAATATTTCACTACCTATTCATATTTAGTTAGGACATACGGGCAAATGTAGTGTTTGTAACCGGCCGCAATTTTAGGCCAGCTGGCCTGAGAGTCTTAGTCAAAACCGGCCGGCCGGCAGGTTAAAGTTACAACACTGCCCTGCCACATTCGATTACTGTTATTTAGCTAGGTAAATAGCTAAATGTTAAAATATTTAACTAGCGAAATTTGTCTAATTAATATCTGTCTGTCTGTCTTCTTCTCCGCAGCCGTAGGGCTATTATGTAGTTCATAAAAAATCTGTACCCACGCCCGCCCAGTTCAGCAGTATGTGAAGATGTACTGCTGTCAGATTGCTGTGTTACCTGGACTACCACAAGGGCGGCCCGGGGCCCGCATCCCAGCCAAGGTTCAGGTTCAGAACCAAGCTGTCCAGGCTATTTAACCGTGTTAACTACTCATGCAAAAAGCAGAGGAGTACAGCGTCTTGCGACGTCCCAGGCCTCCAGCAGAATAGTGGCGCGGATATGGACGACACCGAGAGGTGGTGCAACTGGCAAGCATTTGACCAGGCGAACCTGCGACACAACACCACACCGGCGACTCGCATTGGTGCTAGTCGCTATGTAGTTAATATCTAATAGTTTGTAGTTAAATTGTTCTAGTTTAATTAATAGTTAAGTTGAATTCCGTCATTAATTAATTAATAAAATTGGAATTATAACTACGCATTTAATGAGAATATAGCTAGCTAACCGAATCTTTAAAAACTGTCGGAAAAACACTTTCTATTGGAGTATGCCATGGGGCCCCGACTACAGGCTCCGTCTTGTTATTTGCGCAATAATTTTATTTTGTGGCTTATACAGTACGAATTTTTTATTGTTATTGATTTAATTTCAAAAATGTACAATCTATTATTGTGTTACTATCACAATCAGTCATCGGTGCAGTCCACAGTAGTAACTCCAGTTAACCCTTTAACTCCCAAAAGTTCTCTTTAGGGAGCCAGACTCAGACACCTTCTGGTTTTTTGGCCATTGCTCAAGTTACATGCGTCGTGCAGAGCTCGCGAAATTACAATTAAATAACGAATTTAATGATGAACATAATCAGTTGATTAGGGGCCTAGGACACACAGTTTTTTAGTTTTAAATAAGCGCTCAAAATTGTACCTCACCCTAGACTTTTAACACAGCAACTGTCCGCTTGCCATAGTTGAAGGCTAGCAATAGACTACAACATTCATAAAGAAAATGTTATTTTTTCGATAAAAAATCAACGTTGCTTTCAAAAAAAGTCAAAAAGGCAATCTGCTTTTTGTGATATGCGAGCTTATTGCACTTGTGACAAACAACTTATTGAACTAATGCTGCGCAGCCTATTGCTTATTATATATAATACGCGACTTACATACCTTAAAATTAGTGAGTGACCCAAAAGCACGAACAGCAAAAAACTATACGATGTACAGTTAAGTCATGCAGACGCAACACAACGATCCAGCATTCCAGCAGAGCAAGGCCACTATTGATTTTTTTACCACATTGTGTGTGCGTGTGTGAAATCCAGCTCGATCGTGCTGTGGTATAACAATTTTGTACGCTGCATCAAAAATCAAAAATCAAAAATGCAAACTTGAAAAGGTTTTTGATTTTTGATTTTGATTTTTGATGCGGAGCTAAAAACTACCATTTTTGATTTTGATTTTTGATGCATGGTCAAATTTTAATTTGATTTTGATTTTGATGCTGCATCAAAAATCAAAATTAATTTTGATGCACAATTTTGATTTTTGATTTTGATCATCAAAATACACCTAGTACCCCTCCCTTAACTAAAGACCCCGTACTCAACTGAGGGGGGATAGCCCCCTCAGTTCAAGACACTAAGAGAGACCTTGCGCTACCCCCCCCTTCAGTTCAGTACCCTGTCTTCAGTTGAGGAGGGGGTACCACCCCTCAGTTCAGCACATCAACAAAAGTCCTTGTCAGTGTCTTGAAATGAGGGGCGTACCCCCCTCAACTGAAGACGGGGTACTGAGTTGAGGACCCGCCCCCTTCAGTTGAGCACGGGGTATCGAACTGAGTAGGGGGTGGTACCCACCCCTCAGTTGAGTACGGGGTCTTCACTCTTCAGTTGAGGGGCTATTTCGCGCTCCGCATTGGACGCACGCCCGGAGGCACAATAGGAAGAGTGTCATACTCCGGGGTGGACGCGGGTCGTGGGTACCCGCGGGTTGGGTTGGGTTGGGTCGAAAAATTTGAGCCGTGGGTCGACCCGCGGGTACCCACTTCAGGCTGCGCGGGTCGAAAGATTTTTTCCGACGCACGAAAACTGAAAAAACCACTACTGCTGACTATATTTGGCCTACAAATTAAAAAATCATTTTTTTTCCTGGGGGTTGCCGCCCCCAGACCCCTGCAAACTCTGTGGTTTACTATTTATTGTTAATAACTTTTATCACATAGGTATGCCTGTCTAGAAAAGTGCATCATGCTGCATTTATTTGTGTAATATACTGTCTGATATGAAGTTCCCTCACATCGTTTGTTTTCAATTTTCCTGTCGGAAAAAATTTTCGATACGTCTCCAGTCGACCAAATTTGTCCAAAAATTGAAAAAACCTCTATTTTATCTGGGGCTGCGGCCCTCAGGCCCAGACCCCCGCAACAGTAATTTAAATGACCAAATTTACATTTTGTTTATGTAAGCCACTTCGCCAATAAGTGTAAAAATAAAACCCAGTGGGTCAGCTAAAACCTGTTGTGCAGCAAATAATTATTTTACTCTAAATTGTACAAAAGAGTGATACAGTAGTGTTTTTACAGTAACTTGTGTATGCAAAAGGGTGAAAGTATTTTTATCTTCCGACAAATCGCGTAAAAACAAACTCAAAGTCTCTCAAAGAAAATAATTTGTGTATTATAAAAACATCATAATGCTAAAGTCAAGAACTGTGTCTGTTGATTAATGAGATTCAGAACTCAGTTGCTAGTGTCTCGCGTTGATCCACACCAACAATAAATGCACTGCTGAGGATATTCTTCGAATATATAACGCGGCACCAAAGTATTTTAAATTTTAGATTTATCTAATTAATAGTTACCACTTTCTGCTTCAGTTTCTAGCCAACAATTTCAGCACTAAAAGCAAACCAGCATTTTTAAAAAACAAATTCTAATTTCCAATCGAAAAAATCATATGGCGTCATTTTAGCATTATATCTACGCCATCTAGTTACAGTCCTGGTTAGTGTTAGTCTACTTTTCGTCTACTTGGCGTGCGGCCTTTACTCTCTATTTTTGCGCCCTAGCCCCTAGTGTGGGTCTGAAATTACGTACTACAATGTCAAAATCGCGTGTCAACTGCAGCTGGAGTGTCGGTGAACCACAGACGTCGTGCAAAGTTTGACGATATTCTGACAAACCACTTGTATTCTATGTTTAGTACAAATCTGAAGTTCGTGTTTTCCTAGTGTCGACGCGCTGATAATCAATCTATGAAACAGTTGCAACCGGTTTCCTTACAACAGTTTCACAATGAGAAGCCAGCAGCGTAGGTAACTGATACGTGTTTATATGCATTTACTATAGGCAAGAGTGCATAATAGGCAAACGCTGAAGACTTGATCACTATGCAGCACATCATGGCATGAGCAGCACACACACACACCCACACACAATGCATTTTTCTGACCTGCCCAATATTACAGTGTAAATTTACACTATGAGAGCAGATACATACATGGTAATCTGCCGTTTGCACTATAGTATATACGCGGCGGCTGAGGCCGCCGCGTAAAAAGTGGACAGGTGCGGTGCGACCCCCCCTTGTCAAAATCCTGGCTACGCTGAGTGATGGGTCCGTCAAAGTGGGTCGTGGGTTGGGTTTTACGGTGCGAGTTGGGTCGCGGGTTACCCACGAGTGTCGGTCCGCGGTCCGAAAATTCTGACCCGCGTCCACCCCTGAGTTATACTCTTCCTATTATGTATTCTTTATTGTATGCATGTATTGGAACTGCAAATTAGATAATAAAAAATGTTGTGAACTTTGCATAGGTATCACTTGTACGTTTTACGTGTACATAGTTCTGTTAACCTTTATCAATATGTTCTAAAGCTCCTCATTAACAGCTGGCAGTAAGTTCAAACGGTTGGACTAAACGTCTGTGTGTGAACCGAAACGGCAGTGGATCGATCCCGCGTTATGTCTCTTTTATTACAATTCAATTTTGAAAGTTACTTACTGCCTGTGTCGTTGATGGAATGACACAAAGAAGCATTTCTGTTGACGAGTGCACATATTTCCACATGACGACAGTGAGTATTATTTACCGTACCGGTAAAATTAGGCGCGGCATGCACCAAATTTTTCTGTAAGTAATCCTTCTAATTTCATTATACAGATTTGAGATTACAGATGTTACGCAGTTACGAGTTTCATCTTTATCCGTGATGGAATCTGTCTCAAGATTTAGGAAATTTGGCAGTACTAAAAATCTGTTCGACGATTACGTTTTACGCAGGTCTGGGTACAGACGATTTGAGAATTGACCGGTGATTACTCATTTGGACTGATACCCATGGCATTTTTTGTCATTCAATTTTGGAGCGAACAAATTAAAAACAACACTTTCGAAATCCAATAAAATACAAAAATGTCAGAGCTGATGTGAATCGAACCCATCAACGTCTGTTTCGTAGTCACACACATTAACCATTAGGCCACAGCCCTATTCGATGATTCGATTAAAATCGTAACTAATGGTTTTGTTACGAGTATACGTGTAAACAATGTTAGGAGAAATGCAGGATTGATCGATATTGCAGATAGATATCGATTGTTAACCTGCCACTGTTATGAGGAGACACGCACACGCTCACACTTATCACACACACACACACACACACACACACACACACACACACACACATACATACATACATACACACTGAGAAGTGCACACAAGTCAAGTCACAGCTGATCATTCCCGCAGGCTTTAGTGATGCACTGAAACTGAGCATGATTTACATGTATTTTTAGTTTCAGTGCATTAACTGACACTTAGTATGCACGGCCGCCGACGCGGTCGCGCAACAATGCAGAGAGAAATCGGGAAGTTACCTGCCTTTTAGTGTTAATTAAGACTAGAACATCGACCTGCCCAGAATTACACAGGAGAAACAGAATCTGAATATAGTAGGTATATACGCGGCCCCTGAGGGGGCCGCGTAAAAAAAGTTCGGGGTCATACAAACTACAAAAAGTTCGAGATCGTTCTTTAACTATAACATTTACTTAAATTTAACACCCTAATTTTTACTTTAAATGCAAATTATTTAAAAAAATTTTAAGTATATAAGTTGTTGATTTTGGACTTGCTTTAACTTGAAGCGTTTTACTTCGATTTATTTGAAGCCTTGGTCTCACTTTAATGTTACTGAACGTGCTTTAACTTTTTTTGATTTGAGTGCGTAGATGTGGGGAATGACTACCTACCAGCGGTGAACTTGCGCCCGCGGGCTGGTTTAGGTGTTGGTCGAAAAATTTGAGTCGCGGATTCAAATTTTCGGCTGCAGTGGTCGCTGAAGTTTTCTCTAATTCGATATTTGACCTACCCAAAAATACATAGGGATATAAGATTTTGAAGAAGTAACGAATAAGCGACCCCTAAGGGGCTCTAGAAAAAAAGGTAGTCAACTATATATCAGCTTAAGATGCTCTCAGTTTCGCGTAGGTCATTTTTTGTCCACTTCCGTACCCCCATAGCAGAAACAGAGGCTACAGCTACAGTAACATCTGTTTTTTTTCGCTTTTCCTTATTAGGTATGTGAAGGCGCTAGGTTGGTGATAACTTCAAAATGTGTTTATCAGCATGAAAAATAGATCTTGTACGGTTTCATTTTGATGCTTCTATCCATCATAAGTCTTCAACCACTTTCGCATAGACCTAGCTTCACTGTACAATTAATAATTGCGATAATATCAGCAAGGAATTTTAAAATGACTATTTATGGTCAAGCCGGGATCCAATTACGTTTTCATATGTGGATCGATTTTTTTAACCGTATCAGTGTTGATTCTGTTTGAATTAGAATAACGATGTAGCTCGAGTCAGAGGAAACTCGAAATGAAACCTTTGCTTGGAATAAGTCATTTTTTGTGTATGTTTAAGTATATACTTTTATTTTATAGCGTGTACAATTAGGAGCTAACGACTAAAACTTCTTGATTTTACTATTCAAGGATAAACATTTTGATAAAGCCAAGCCTTGCTTTATTCCTGCATTCTAATTGTTTTCTTTAGATCAAATAATACCGGGTTCTTTGAGCTCAAGTACTGTTCTAGATTTCAGAGATCACAGACCACTTATCTAGTCAATTGCAGACAGTGTATATAAGCGACAAAATTTTGTCACTATCTTTGTTTAATATTGTTTTTGACATTTTGGCATTAATAAGTATTAATTTCAGATAAAAGATTAGCTTAAGCTTTAGAGTTCTCTGGACGCTGTATACAGACTTTACATGGTACAAAATATGACATTAGGAGACAAAGACCACGGCGAACATGAGGAGATTCTTAAACCTAATGGGTGGATTTCACAAAAGTGGTTTTACTAAACCATGGTTTACTTTAAACATTCGTGATTTGCACATAACTTCATTACGAAATATCTCCTGATTCGTTACGAATTTCGTAGATTTTCTTAGACCATGGTTTTAGTTCAGATAAAATTTCAGCGAAACAGAGACGTGCTGTGCTACAGGTTTCAAATTTCAACTGCGCTAAAACCATGCTTTAAGAAAATCTACGAAATTCGCAACGAATCAGGCGATATTTCGTAATGAAATTATGTGCAAATCATATAGGTAAAAACGTTGTACGTAAAACCCCGGTTTAGTAAAACCCCCTTTGTGAAATCCACCCTATATATAGGTATGTTGAAGTCTTAAAACTACTTAAACTACCATTATTTATAGTATATAGCCCGGTTTATAGTATATTTATCTTTGAGGACACTGCATGAGACCATAAAGTCAGCTTGATCATTTCGTGTCCTGATGTTGTATTATCGTTACAAACCTCGAATATTTTTCCAAGCTTCTTCGAGTTGCTTGCATTCTGATTCAAAGTCGCATGATACTACTCTAGGTTTTTATTGAATATTGTTCCCACGGGTGACTTAAAAATTAGCTCAAGTCTTCATTTTTTGGTCTTCTAATTAGAAATTCTATTCACGCGGGGTTAGTCATTTTTTGACTGCTTCGTGCCGTGGAAGTTTTATGTGCATTTCGGTTCAGGTTCTCTCTAGCTCTATACAACATTCAAATTCTGTGTAATAATTGAATAATTGAATTATTTGAATTATTGAATTATTGAATTCAAATTGAATAATTTTGTAATAATTGATTGTTAGCATCAAATTTAGGAAACATGGCATGATAAGATAAAAGCTCTTTTGAGAGAAGAGTATCGGAAACCCAGCGATATTTTAAGCATTAAAATATGTATCCAAGCCCTCTGTTCTTAGGTATGTTTTTATTTCTATTTTATATATTTTCCTTTTGTTACTTACTTTTGACTAGTCTTTTGACAATAGGAAACTCACCCAAGGCAATGCAGTTTCTGCAGGGGAACTTTTTAGCAAAATTTTAAGAAAAACGCTTTTGTTATCCAAAATATATCTATCGGGTCATTCATTACTTAGAATTGGCTTAATCTGAGGAGGAGACACCCTCGTTTCTGTGCTTGTCAATCTGCATTAGCTAATCCTTCAAATGGTTACAAGACTATGGTAGGATTTTGAGGATGTGTTCTGCAGAATCTAGACTGACCGGGAACCTCACCCAGGTCCCGCCCTGCTTGAGTGCTGCCTAGGAATCAGTACAGATACGAACCTCTTTAGCATTTGGAAAAAGGTGCATATTGGTTTCGAGCCCGAGCAGAGATTAACGAAGAGCTGTCATTTTCGACCTGTAACAGGAGCATAGTAGTCCAGCAGGCCAGTGAAGGCTAACTGGCGGATCTCCAGATTCGAAGGCGATATTGGCCCAACTACCTCCGTCAGCCGTGCCTTCGGTTGCTGAGCCATCTGTCCAGATTGTTAATCTGGGTTAGGTGGACGCGCCACACTGGATTCAAATAGAGTGCTCTTGGCTTGCGATGGGGTTTGGCGACTGCTTCTACGTGCAGCTTTGGGAATATGTCGTCATTGTTTCTGCCAACGGGGTCCAGCAGCACTAAGTATTCTCGTTTGCACTTAACTTCCTTCTACGCTGGGAACGTCAACGGGCTGTTTTAGTAGAGCATCATCTGAAAAGCTTGTCTAGAACTGGCAAGAGTGTGACACTCTTTACTCTTGCGTTGAGAAAAAGCCAACCTGATCCATTTTTGCTAGGGGCTATTTTGAGGAACTGTAAAGTCGTCAAGCATTTGAGACAAAGTGCCTGGATGAACCGTAATGCCTTTTTAGTTCCAAATCGTACGCGTTAAACGGTTTGAGTATGTTTCGAAAACAGTCATTTTGGCCTTATAGTGTCACAGTGGCCGGAACTTTCTATTAGTAATATTTTTATGCAGCATCACATTTTATGATAAACTTTAGGTTCTTTAAACTATTTGTTTGGATTAGTTTAAGTATGTATGTAAGCGCCAAAAAATTCTGCGAAACTTAGCATAGCCAATTTTACTGGTGCATAAAGTTATGATTATGTTTTTTTACTATTTTATTATTTTTTTAGCCCATCGGTTAGTTTCCTATTTGTGTCAATGAGCAAAAGTCAGAATTGCAGGTTATCGGTATAAATACGCCTAAATATAACAAACAAGAAATAGGATCTTATTTTGGCAATACCTAACTATATACCACAAACATTTAGGGTGGATTTTCCAAAGGTGGTTTTACTAAACCATGGTTTAGTAAAACCACCTTTGTGAAATCCACCCTTAGGCTTTTAGATCAGAGTCGAAATCATATGCTTTTTTAATCAGTTAATTTCTGCCCATCAATCCTTATTTATAGCTATTTGTTCTTATTGGCTTAGACGGTGGCGTATTGACAGTCGCTGTTTGTAACTGCTGAAGAAAGTTTCCCTAATACAGTACCGATCAGAATTAGCTATCTATACTGCTGAGGTGGTCGCCATGATTGATCGTGATAATATAGCGTAGCAGCGTCACTGACTGTAGCCATTGCATTAACATCACAGGTCACAGGTTCAATAAATTGGAAGTTTTTATTGAATTTTGTTGACTCCGAAGTCAGGCTCGAATAAGACACCAGCGGCATCTGATTATCAACGGGTGGACGTAAGTGTAGCAAATGTTTAGTTTTAATAATATTTTTCTAAAATTTTTTGCCCGAGTATTAAAGATTAAATAAGAGTTCTTTGAGTACTATTTCGCTGGGGAAATGGGAAAAACGGCGCACCTGCGTTTTCCTACGGCATTTTTCTGCCCACGACTGCATTGATCTTCTGGCAACAGTAAACTAATGAATGAGCCATCTACCGCAATCTTGGCCGCCGGTCGGGGTTATGCAGTAACCATATATCTAAGAGCACAAAAATTTTGGGTACCCTCCCCTGAGCAAACGTAATTTTGACTCTCCTCTCTCAAGACTAACGCAATTTTTATCTTTTTTGCCGAAAAAGTAGCGATGTTGACAGTTTTTAGCCTAAATTCAGGTAATAATCGCTGAAATTTCTTTACAGTTGACATTTTTTGAGTGCCGAGTGGTAAAATACACAATTAATTAATGAAGAATAAGTTTAGTGCGCAGGGTACGTCAGGGTCCAGGTATAAACAGAAAGCAAATACGCGGATCACCAAAAACGCAAAAGTTCGAATAAGTTTCTGATGAACAAATATCTGGACATTAAGTCCGTAAGTATACCTGTAATTCAAATACTTCCGTTGTGTTCAAAAAATGCTAAGTTAAAAATTTGAGAATAGAAAACCGTGGCTGGACTCGTACCAGCGACCAGAGGGGTCAAACGCCACGATGCTTACCACTACACCACGGGGATTACGACAATGGTAAGTTAAAATCAGTTCAAGTTATTTTGTTTGTTTTATTTAACACTATGGATTGGTCCAAAAAATTAATTTTATTCTCATAAAAAGAATTAAGCTTAGGAGTTAACCGAAAAATGATAAGTGGGTTATGAGCTTTCGTTTGGTATATTTGAAACTGGGTTTGGTACATTAAAAACTGGATTATTATATTTATCATGATGCTTAGGATAGTTTATATCCTATATATCCTATTAATTATTATGTTGGAAATCTTGCCCACGGCGGGATCCTCCCCTCTCCTTTTGCCCGTGGCGGAACCAACCTCTCTTTCTCAGGACCGAGTGGAAGAGTCTTTTCCCCACCCTTCCAATTCCAACTACATGTACATATGGCAGTCAGTACCCTAGTTCGAGGTTGTCCAATTAATCCCAGATTTTGACAAGTCGATGTTACGTGGTGTCGACGTCGAGGTTGTGTATGGAAACAGCAAAAATTGTACCTTAATACGTCGAGTTTTGTCATACCTTCTACCAGAAACAGAGACGTACCTACACAGTACATACATAGTGGGGTTGTCTGTACACCATTTTCACTCGGGCTTAGATGCGGACATGTTCTAACAGACACAACACGGACAAGTATGTACATATGAAGTATGAACTAGTCTTAATTTAGTAAAACATGCTTACAGCCGGGGTTTTTTAGTGTAGGAAACAAAACTTATGCTAATATTATTCCCAATGTCCGATCAACCTGAATTTCATATTCATGTCCCGCCAACGTTAGTTATACTAATTTATTATTTAGTATACTTCATCAATTTTATGTGTAGAAAATGTCAATTTATTAATTATTCATTTCCTAATTTTTATCCGTCCCTTACATACATACCTATGCCGCTTTAATTATCTTTTACTCGGCAAGACTACGTTAGTTTTGAAACCTAAGTAGATCAATTTTACTGTTTGCGTTGAGAATGCTTAGCTGTCAGTATTTTATGTCCAGCTATTTACAACGAATCGATGAAGACCGATAACCATGGCTTAATGTCGACATTTTTGTGTAGATCTTTTTGCAATAAAAAAATACCCTTTTCGATAACAAAGGCATAAATTTACGCTCGAGCTGCTATCAGCTATTTATGTCATCTTCTTTTTCAAGATCCTTCACTTAATGCTGTTTCACAGTCGTCCTTATTCTTGCCTTATCAATTTTACCTGAAGCAGTTTCAAAAATAACATGGCCAAATGAGCAAGTTTCTAGCACGATAAAAGTTGTGTTCAAGTCCAGGTTGTCAGCGAAAATTGTGACGCAACAATTCTGTCAAAGTTGCACACTATTTAACAGAAAATGGTCCTTGTCCCCATCCCTATGTTTCAGGACAAGTATGAACCGGGCTTTATACCTACTGGACTGTTACTCTGTACCTGCACGCAACTTTAAAGCACTTTTTGTAACATTGTGGCCTGAATGCATACAGCAGTGTTAATGAGGGTCTGACGTCTTAAAAATATGTCCGCTAAATGATAAATCGACTACTATAAGAGGTTATGACATAACATAGGGCCTTTTTCTAAAATGGACTTAACTGGACTTGACTTAACTGGACTTAAACCAGCGGACTTAAGGTGGTAGTTGCGTTTTCGAGGTTTTTGTGATTTCTATGTAAACTTTGCGCCACCAGTACTCAACTTATAAGTGACGCCTGAGCATAAATTTTTGGGACAGTATTGTAAAGGTCAAAATCCCCAGGCATGTCTCTCACTTTTTTGAAATTTCACCTGTGGACATTTTTAGAGGGTTTTAATTTCAAGAAAATATCTTAAATTTTCGGTGCGTTTGCTTTTCAGCTCTTTTCTCAGTAAATTGACTAGTTATTAAAAAAGTGGGGGACATGCCTGGGGATTTTAAACATGTCAAAAACCTTACCAACTTTCGGCCCCAACAGGTAATCGTATGATTCAGAGCTGTGGCGCAAACTTTTTGTAAAAAATTTTAATATTTTGGAAAGGACCTTTCTTTAGTCGCTTATACTGGAAAGAAAATCACAGGTTAAATTTCAAGGCATGGCATACATTTAGGAAAGATATTGTTCTACCTAATGCAAAAGACCGCTTGTGATTTGAATTTGTAAACGCTGAGCTATGGCTTTTTAAAAAAACACCTAAAAACGCAATTACCCCCTTAAGTGGACTTAAACGCATTCCAAAAATACCGGATTTAAGTGGACTTAATTAAGTCCACTTAAGTCCAGTATTTTTGGAACGCAGACTTAATTAAGTCCGACTCGATTAAGTCCGACTTAATTAAGTCCGATTTCATTCCTAAAATAACTTCGGCTTTTAAGACTCTGTGTGGATTACGAGTTTACGTTTATAACTTTTGACTAGTTTTACCGTTCTGCATGTGTAATACGTCATTCGAAAGCTCACAAATTGCGCTTTTCAGCCATATAAATGTTAAAATTCTTTATGCTTTTATTTTTTAAAATTACATCCTGAACAACTTTAAAAAGTTGTGACAACTGTATTGTACCATTCTAAAACAAAAATTTTCGTTTAAGGCTGGTGTATGCCCGCGTTTGAGGGCTGTTTCTGTGTTCAGTATGGTCTTGTGGTTCGTCATTGGCCTCAGATTGATTTAGACTTGCGAAGTCTTCGATACTATTCTTAACCTGCGATTAATTCATATGTAATTTCACTCATGCATCTTTGGGACAGTTCTTAAGGTGGCACTCCTGAAATGTGGGTTTTGGCCGTTATTTTGAAAACGCGCAAAATTAAACATGCATCGTAAGAACAAAAGTTGATCAGAAGTGAATTTCCTTCAATTTGATGTACGTATCACATAAAAAAATTTTGAACATTTTTGAGCAAATTTCGTCAAGAAAAATAGATTTTCACGGAAATGCCTTCATAAGCCAGTGCATTTACACGTATGTAATGAATTTGAAAGGCTGAAAAACACTAGCAGTAGTGTTTTACTGAAACGTGATTAAAATTTTTTGGTGTTTTATTGAGTGTGGTATAATTTTTTTGTGAACTAACGCAATACTTTCTGCATGAGACAGAAATATAGTGCGTGTGAATACAAACGCAAATTTTCGGCTTGTGATTTTAAAAAATTGGTTCAACGAAAAAAGTTAAAATTTGGCACATAAATGCACCTTGTCATCTTCGAGCGGTCGCAAAATTTGATTTTTGGCAAATCGATAGTATCTAAAAAATTTAGCCAAATTTATGCTTTTCAAAAATCGTGATTTTAGTGTTTTTCGATATATCAATCATAATCATCAGAAATGACTTTTTGCGACCGCTCGATCACGTTGAGGTGAGCAAAATGAGCTATTGATTGTGCAACAGCTACTTACTTGCGAAAAGAAATCGCAAGCCGAAATTCCACTCACGTTTGGTCTACAGTGAATGCTAATTTGTATCAATCAACTTCATTTTTTGTATTTAGGCATACTTTTACACCAGCTTGCCATTGTGTATCTAAAATTGGCCCCAAACTGCCGTTTTTTGAAAAGTCACATTTCAGGAGCGCCACCTTAAGCACTCTTACGTACGTCAGCCAATCAAATTGAGCCATATTTACATGTGATACCAAGAACAGCCAATCAGACAGTTGCAGGCCGACTAGTGGAAAAAACTGCTAGTTTGTGTTGCGTAATTGAAAATGCGTTTCTGAGCATTTTTTTGCGTGAAAATTTGAAATGTTATATACTTCTGAAACCCTAAAAATTTCTACAAGTATATAAAGCACTTTTACGACGTCTTTACGAGTCTCGTGGTAGTCTAGATGGTAAGCTTTTTGCTTTTCAATCGGGCAACCACGGATCGAATCCTGTTCTGAGCTATTTTAATTTCAGTTTTACTTTGACTAGCAAATGCGATTAATATACTTTAAAGTTATTTTCAACGAAACGCAGTTAATCCAATCGAGTTTGAGCATTATTTCACGTGTAAAAGACTGTTCCTCTGTCCTCAAGGAGTATGAATTAATCACCCATATATAAAGACAGGGACAAGGACTTTACTTTACTTTTACTTTTTGTTAATTCTTGATCAACTTCACACATGCAAAAACAAACTATTATGTTGTTTTCGCAAATGCAGACACACATGTAAGATGATGCGGCACTCTGGTCGAGACATAGCGAAGACTCAAATGTCATTGTCTAAAAATGACAAACCTGGACCACGTGATGAAGACGAGTCACAGATGTACATGGGGGGGTCTGGGGGGGGGGGGGGAGGGCCCCCCCCCCCAGATTTGAAATTCCGGGACAAGCCCCCCTTCAGATTTGACCCGTCGGGACAAGCCCCCCCTCCTTGAAACTAAAAAATTGCCTCAGATCGCCCTAAAATGCTTAAAAATGAGCAAAGAGCGAAAAAATCGCTAAAAAATCTGAATTTCGCAAAAAATTTCCCACTTTTAGGCAAAAACTAGAAATTTTTGCGGTTTTGGGACAAAAAATTGGGACAAGCCCCCCCTAAAATGTCGAAAATTTCGGGACAAGCCCCCCCCAGACCTAGACCCCGTGTACATGTATGCGAGTAATCAATAACACCCGGCCAATCAAAAACAACAAAAGCTGCATATAACGAGAAACACTATAGGACAACAAATTTGGTCAAATAATGACTGCTCGACACCATGTAATTTCTGTGTCGTATTATTTTTCAGCAGGATTCATGTGTCACTATAGTCTTATCTGGATTTTCAACCATATTTGACAAAGCGTAAATCTGAAAACCCACATTTACTACACTCGTTAGTGGTACAAAATTTTTAAGCTTTATAAGAAAATTATGTTATTACAAACTTTAAAATTCAGTCCTACAACGGTTATCAGCTCTAAACTTGAAATTTCAGCCAAAAAGAAACATCATACGTTCCATAAAAATGCCAGTAATCGACTGAAAAAGACTAATTATCGGCCATATAGCAACTTTAAAAAAATAAAAAAATTTAAAAAGTATGTCATCAAAAAGCCCATTTATTTAGCTATCATTCGACATATAGATCGTCTAAATCGGTTCAGTATGTCAAAAGTTATAAACGATTATGTAAGAGCTATCAAGCACTTAAATCCGTTAAGTCCGCGTAAAGTTACGCGGACTTAAAATTCTCCCAAATACGTGTAAATTTAAGTCCGCGGACTTAAGTGGACTTAATTTAGTCCATTTTAGAAACGTGCAAAAGTTAAGTCGGACTTAAATAAGTCCAGCTGCAACTTAAGTCCACTGTTATTTTTGGAATGCGATCGGACTTAAATTTAAGTCCGGTGATATTTTAGAAATGCGCCTGGACTTAATTAAGTCCACTGGCAGCGTTAAGTCCACTTAAGTCCACTTAAGTCCACTTAAGTCCGATTTTGCATTCCAAAATTCCGGACTTAATTAAGTCCAGTTAAGTCAAGTCCAGTTAAGTCCATTTTAGAAAAAGGGCCATAGCTGGCAGATCAAGTGTCAGTGTCACGTCAGCTTATAGTGTCTGTAAGGGTGTGCTTTTGACCTCAAGCAAAAATTTTGACTATGTAGCTTTTGCGGAAAACATGTTAGCTTATTTGTTACTGATTGGTTTTAGGTTTACTCATATCATCACACGAACAAACTTTCAATTAATTATAAATTTCATTAATTTAAATAATTATGAATTAGATACCTTCTTAACTTATCAGTGGCGAAGTTTCAAACCTAAGTTTTAGTCTTGAAATAATTAGAAGTTACTCATTTCTGATTCTTAAAACAGTGATTTTTTCCTTTGTTCCTCAATGCATTAAAAAAATCATTCGACGAATTACAGTTGAAGTATCATAGGGGCTGGCGCAATTTTTTATTTTTCATCATTTTACCGACCGAACAGACTTTGTGAATCGATCCGAGGCTAATGGGAACCTGTTTTGAAGTTTTCCGATTAAAGTTTTGCGTAAGCGCAAAAAATGCCATCCGTCGTTACTGACCAGTTAGCCTACAGCGTTTACACGTTATTAGCTATGTACTTAATTGCTTTACTAACTTTGCAACCAACTATGATACTTCTAATACTAAGCATCTCCTTGATGCGATGCAATAATTTGGACTGTCATCGCGCCATAACTAGGAATGCTTTGTAAGATCGTTCATACTCGTGCCTATCGTTTTGTTCAGAAACTAAATTTAGCGAATAAGGACGTGAAAAACCACACCACAGAGCTGCAGCTACAATTAAAAAGTCGTTCAACTTCATTGTGAAAAATATGGGTATTCTTAAAATGGATGATCACAAAATAAAAAGTGCAGATGAGGGCAAATTAAGGGCTAATTAGGCACACCTGAAAATGTGCAACCGTCACAACTGTCATACAACAGTGTACAAGGATCATCAAGGGGGGATGGTGCCAAAATGGGGCTTCAGCCCACTTCACTAAATATGTCAATAAACTATCAAGAAAACACAAAGTTTATGCTATGATGAGGGGGAAACTTAAAACTTAAAAAGCTCAGGGGGAAAACTAGGAAATGGTGATACAAGCCTGTTTCACACGAGGGCGCATTTTGCTCCATGGCGCGTTGCATGCAACGCGCCATGCAACGCGCCATGGCGCATTACATGGCGCATTGCATGGCGCATTTCATGGCGCATTACATGGCGCATTACATGGCGCATTACATGGCGCATTCCATGGCGCATTCCATGGCGCATTACATGGCGCATTCCAGGGCGCATTACATGGCGCATTTCATGGCGCGTTGCATGGCGCATTACATGGCGCATTATTTCACACGTGGACGCACGCTATGGAGCATTCTACGAAATACTATTCTAAATCATTCAATATAATGCTCGATTTTTGAAACTTTATTGGACATAGCCTGTTTGTTTGTTATTATAAATACACATAATAATAATAAACATATTATTTTTTATAGATATATAATATTTATCATAAAAAGATTTTTAAAATAAGGTATTTTTATGAAATAATGCAGATATATTTAAAAATTATGAAGATTATATAAGCTATAGTATTACTATTATTCTAAAAAATAATGCCCAAATAAGCAGCATTGAAAACATTCTGTTTTGGCACAATGCCTAGAAATATCACGTGCAACATTCCATCTTAAACGGCCAAAATAAAATATATTAACGTAACGTAAGTGATATTAACGTGATATTTGGTAGCTACTTTGCATTTATATATAAATCAAACGTAATTTATAAACATAAATAACGATTTTACTAGTACCATAATTTTTTCTTATTATTATTTAATAGTAAAGTTATTAATAGTAAATAAATGTTAATTTTAGTGTCAGTAGTCATCATACTGATTGAAAAATGAAGTTCTATTAAACCTAGTTAGGCGTACTAATAAAATTTAGCTACAGTAGGCGGGGCTAAGCCAACTAGTTGAGTGACAGCTGCTTCTGATTGGCCGCTGAATGCTATGCGCCCTCTGATTGAAAATTGCAGAAAATTTGATTTTGCGCCATGAAAAATTTTCAATGAGAAAATTTCATGGCGCGTTGCATGCAACGCGCCATGCAACGCGCCATGAAATGCGCCATGTAATGCGCCATGAAATGCGCCATGAAATGTGCCATGTAATGCGCCATGCAATGCGCCATGTAATGCGCCATGCAATGCGCCATGTAATGCGCCATGTACTGCGCCATGGAATGCGCCATGCAATGCGCCATGTAATGCGCCATGAAATGCGCCATCAAATGCGCCATGCAATGCGCCCTCGTGTGAAACAGGCTTTAGGTACGTTATTAAGCAGTCATGTGAAGCAATAGGATGTTTGTTTGGTGAAACCAGCAGTCAGGGATACAAGTTTGGAGCAAGCTTTGTAGTATAAAACTATAAAGCTTAAAAACTGTCACACTATAATTAGCGTGTGTACGCGGATAATACAAATAATCATCAGTCAATGTTCCCTACGTCATTCGGTTAGAAAATGTCAAATATAATCGTGTGTTCAGATAGTGATTTTGTAACCGTGCCTGATTCTGCTACTATATCTCTAGTTGGAGCTGACTATGTATGTATATATGTATGTGCTGCTGTGAGGCAAATGCATAAATAATTAGAATGATTTGAGTTATCATCCTACAATATAAATGACGCTGATTCAAGAATAAATTCAGTCAAAGTCGATAAACATTTGCCAGACATCAAATTAGCTAGGTGTAGTTTACTGTTTCTGTTATTTTACTCGAATGATCACTTTTTTCTCATTTTTTTTGACCAGACTGCAAAACTTGATGCGCTCATTAATTTAGCTATTTTACTTTCTAGCAACAAGTTTTTAGAAGAGCAGGGGCGAAGTTGAGAAACGTTACATCAGCCTATAAAGACAATTTCGAAGTTTTACAGAGGTTTCCATGTGACAAATACAGACGCGGCTAATTTTATACTTAATTTGAAAGGTTTCATAGAAGAACTAGGCCAGCCGGGAGAGTTCGTCACAGATCATTCGAAGACTATTTTTGCTAAAAGTTAATTTGTTAGATTATTCTACAATTTTCATTTTGCCAGAGAAGCTTAGAATCTTGATGCGGTGTATTGGATTGATAATTTTTAGGATCGATTAATACTCAGAGTCGTATGTCCGTTCAGGCGGTAAAATTATGAAATAATCACGCCGCAATATGATTTTATACACTGTTAGTAGCCTGATTATTTTGTAATTTTCACAACTGAACGGACATACGGCTGTTAAGTATTCAAGCCTTACTGTAGCATTTCCGCTTTCTCTGGTTAGAGCTGGGCTCCAGTGTATGCAGTAATCATTGGCCAATTTTACAGTAGATTATATGGCATAAATTCACAACTCGTTTATAGCTTATCTCAGACTCAGACGTAAACTTAGTCAAATTCAAAAAACGTAACCCAATTTCGAATAAGGTTAAGGAAAAGGTCTAGAAATAAAGTATTTTCAAATAAATATTTTAAGTAGTTGTTCAGGTTATGCTTCATCGTAACCGTTGGCTCATGCAGCAAAATTAATAATAATTTAAGGTATCTTATTAATTAATAATTCAGTATGTCTTACAAGTCTAGTGCGTCTAGTTTAGACTAGTTCGACCATGTCGTATATATCTAAGTTAAGTCTATTTATGTTACATTATTTCAAAAATGAGCAAAATTTTTTGCCTAAATTCAATTGTTTTGGGATTTGATCACCCATGGTGTGATATGCAGTACAATCAGCCCCTTTTATGAAATAATAATGGGGCCATAACGTTTGATACAGTAGTGGGAGAATAATAATTTTAACGTCATTTGAGAGGAAATTGGCAGAGCTTTCAAATGATGGGTGACATGGCCTTTAACTTAACGTTAAGCTTGAGTCATAATTTAGAATTGGAAATTTAAACATTTAAACGTGAATGGTATACGTCAAGTAAGGTATCATTCAAAAGCGCCTACTTTTCTCAGTTGAAACGTGTCAATTTTATGTTTTTACGTTAACGTTGAGGCAAGTTATGACGGTCTGAATATTTGATAATTAAATGACACTATAGTATCATCTTACTTCGTCGTAGTAGATGTTCGAGCCCGAAAATGTCAGTATGGAAATTTTTTATTTTTTTCAAACCGATTTAGCGGTTAAACGGTTTCCTTTACGAACTGACTTCGAATAGAAAAATTTTTGGCCACGCTGTCGGCTATCGGATAACATAAAAATGACGTTTCTGCGTTGAGCCGATCCTGAGTTATTATCGTAATTATTTTTGAGCAAGAAAGTTTATATAGTATAGGTATAGTAAGGTAATAATTATTTTTGAGCAAGAAAGTTTATATAGTATAGTAAGGTAATTACTCGTAACACATAAAACTAACTTGAACTTTATCATAATTCTTTAATATTGTTATAGTACTTTACTGAAGGATGGATCGTTTCTGACTAAAG
Source organism: Trissonchulus sp. WLG1_4 (assembly GCA_030248245.1). NCBI lineage: Eukaryota > Metazoa > Nematoda > Enoplea > Enoplida > Ironidae > Trissonchulus > Trissonchulus sp. WLG1_4. The sequence goes on from JASANF010018001.1 coordinate 84,431, forward strand.
ACACTTTTGCGTGTTGGATTTCTTATTATAGTTTCGTGACTTCTATCGTATTTATCTTAAATTTTTAGCTACAAACTTTTCAATTTTTACTCTATCCCCGTGAAACAGAATTAATGCGCTAAAAGTGACAGCTGATTCAGTAAACTCTTTTAAACGAGAGTTTTGAACAAAGCTGAAAACTAAGTGGCCGGTTAGCCCACAGTTTCCCTTGCTCATGCTCGATTGGCAGATTCAGGGGCTTTTTGCCCAAAAGTCATAAGTAATAGGCTCATATGTGAATAAGTTATAAGCCCTGTCCCGCTTGGCACAAATAACCTATTGTATCAAACCTACACCTACTCATCACTGGATTAAGAGCAATTAACATGTATAACATAAGCGTGTGTTGTGACGTCCATACTGCCCGACGAAAAAATAGATTACTAAATCTGGAGGATGGCAGTATCAAGTAGTTTTCTTGACTGTTTAAGTAAGACTAGAATAAACACCTTTAAAGCGGTGGCGAAATGGCCACAAAATAGTCTGAACTGTTTCTTATATTTATTCTATTAATGCCGTTTTCTATGCTTATTGCAAACGTGTAGTGCATTTTTTCGCAAATTTGCACGATTAATGAGTTAACTTTGATAATCAGTGCGTATTTATAATTCCCTTGTGCTCGCTAAATTTTATTGTTAATTTACTAGTTGCAATAACTGTAGGAACAAAACCCCTTTTTCCTGTTGCGCCACAGTGCAACAGGTACTTTATACTTGGTTTGTATAGAATTTGCAGAATCTTTAAATAGATAGACTTACCTGTTATTTCCGGTAGGTCGATTTTCCAGTGTTAAGTATATAACACTGTAAGGCTTCCAGTGGTTCTGTAACACTGTAAGGCCTTCCAGTGTTCTGAAAGGCCTACACTTCCAGTGTTAGTAAATAACGCTAGAAACGCGATGCCTCTCAGAATACTCAGATTGAAAAAACTGAGAGCCGGTGGGGATTCGAACCCCCAAACTCCTGACTTGGGATCAGATGCTCAGCAAATGCTTAACGCACTATCACCTGAGCCAACCGGCCTTGGCTGTCGAAGATCTTTGTTACCTATACAAATGTTTTAACGGAAAACAGCTATGATTTACCTCTTTATTCGTTTCTTCTTCAGATGTTACTCATATCTTGTAAATTTCTATGTTAACAGTACGACGTAACTGTACTGATAGTAGAAGGATTGTATACTGAGATTCTGTGTTGCACTTAATCGTATTTAATGTTATTTAGAAACTACCGTTCTTGTAAGTTGGTGGTCTAGTAGTACGATTCTCGTTTCGAATGCGAGAGGTCCCCGGCTCGAATCCCGGTGGATAAAGACTTACGTTTTTCTAAATCAAACTTTTGCGAAAAATAGTTCGACTTGATCTTTTCTGTCTATAAACTTTCAATGGTCTATTTATGGACATTTCAAACCTTCTTGAGATTTTTCAAATTTTTTTCAAATTCATTTTTCACACGAATTTTGAAAAAAACGGGTCGAGTAATTTTACCTGTTTTTGGGTCGGGTCGTGTAGAGGCTGTGGGTTTGCTCCTGTGAAGGTCCAAACTAACCCAAATTTTTTCGGGTCGTAAACATGCCGCTGGGTGAAAATTTTTAGCTTTAGTAATAGCTAAAATCGGGACACACTAGTGTTTTTTAAAATATTTTGCCATTATGCCTTGACTTCAAATTCCATCATATTTTGCGGCTATTTTTAATTTTTAAAAATAAACATGCTTGAATTTAGTTTTTTGGGTTGCCGACCAGTTGCGAAGCAAAGGCAACCCTTTTGTATCTGAAATGTCTGTTATTGGGTTGCCGACCAGTTGCGAAGCAAAAGCAACCCTTTTGTATCTGAAATGTCTGTTATTAATATTATTATTATTAATATTATTATTACAAGTCTAGTGCGTCTAGTTTAGACTAGTTTGACAACATACTTGAGTTTCAGGACACTTAGTGTTAATTTTACTGATTTAAAAAAATTCAGTTAAAATTTACATGTAAAGAGATTTGATCTAACATGGGCTGATTATAGTTAGTCACGAAGGGTCAATTTTAAAAGACGTCTAGCGGACAATAAGAATGACGTACAAACATGACACTTACATCAATCGTCTTGATTTAAGGAGCGCTTTCAAAGGAGGGGTCACATGACCTTGTCACGTGAGCATTCCCTGAGATTTATATTTCGGGGTAACCTGAAGCGCTATGTAGTCATGTGACCCCTCATTTGAAAGCCCTGCTTGCCAGCAGTCCAATGCTGCTGTTCGTTTGTCTGTCCGGCGTTTTAAAGGCCAGTTATGGCGCCTTTAAAGACATGAGCAAAAAGAACACATATCGTAATTTAGTAATTACGATTTAATTATGATAAAAGTGTTCTATGGTGTGAAAACCTTAAAACCTCCATAACGTTTGTTATGGGGGTCGCAGCGACTTGGGAATTTCACCATTGGAATGGGGTGACAAGGAGCTTTCGATTGATGGGTCACATGACCCCTTTACTGCAAGTTGACGTAGTAATGACCTTGGCGCCCGGACAAAAACGGCTATAATTTGGTATATGGTGTTTTATCAGCCATATGAATGATGAAAATATCATACGCCAGGGGTTTCTGAGATCACTGCGAAGACGAAACCTGCTTATTATCATTATCATTATTATTAGGTTAATATATATTGTAAATATTACAAGACTACTGCGTCTAGTTTAGACTAGTTCGACCAAATCTAGATCCCGAAGTAAGTTATTGTATGACCATAAAAAAATTTTGAAATTTTTTAAAAATTTTGTTCAAAATTAAATTTTAATGCGAATTGATCGCATATGAGGTGATTATAGGTAGTCACCAAAGGGAAAAATTCCAGGAGCCATAACGTTTGTTAGGGTTACGGTATCGACGTGAAATTTGTTTTATATGCTTGCGCTTGTCAAGAGCTATCAATTGATATGTCGCATGATGACGTAAACAGCGACAAATGGTCAGTATAAAAATAATAGTCATACGTGACTGGCCGTTGCGTCCGTAAACGTCATGTAAGGTATCATCCGAAAGCCCTTTCAATTCTGAGTTGAATGCTGTCAATTTTGTGTTTCTACGTCAAGGTTGACGCAAGTTATAACGATTTCAATTTTTCCGAACTTCTGTTCAATACGTATATAATGTGAGTAGTCGCGGAGGAATTTTTTCGAACAAAATGTTTTCGAAAAAGAACTTTTGGCCATAACTTTTTTCAGGGACCACGTAAATGATTCCGGTTTTCGTAGTTAGATAGAGCAGAAGAAGGGCTTTTATTTGATACCAAAAAAGCTACACGTTAACGCTGACTATATACCGAAAAACGCAAAATAAAATTTTAGAATAAAATAGATTTCAAATTTAGACCCATATTGCCGGCTCCATGGTCACTGATAGAGTAAAAACTGTTTTGTGTAAGGATCACAGTAATATGGCTGACTTCATGGAAGCATTACCTTTGTTATATCAATGGTAACACGGACATTACGTAACATTTTTGAAAAATACTAAGTTTACGTAAAAATTGTTGACGCCATAACTTTTTTTAGCTAACTGGTAAAAAGTTCTAGTTTTCGGCATCAGTTAGGATATAAGAACAGCTTTGATTTGACACCATAAAAAGTATAGGTTACCGCTGACTTATGTGCCGAAAAACGTATGATTAGTTTTGACAATAAAATAACTCCAACTTTATTGACCTGGAACCAGAGAACCGGGTCACGTCCAGCACAATGTAAACTTGTTTCATGTTCAGAACATCAACGCCAACCCTTCCAGAGCCACCTCACCCTATTATTATAATTATCACAAAAAATAGGATAGTTTTAAAGATGGTAATTAATCCTTTGGCTTCTTATGTTGCCACTTTTTTGTGTGAAATGCTTTATGGATATGAACCAAACTTTGGTGGAAGGGTCCCCCCTTGAGTGATTGTGCCCCCCACCTTGGTGACCCCGTGACCCCTCGGGGGGCCGGGTCACGTGACCCTCAAAATGAGGGGGTCCTCAGGGGTCAAATTTTCGAAATTGAGATTTTGATGTTTCTGGGGGTAGTTTGAGCTCCTGAACACGAATCCGAGGTCCATTTTTGCGTAGGACCTTCCTGGACCCCCCTATGACCTCCTCAGGGTACCCACCCTAGGGGGTCCAGGGGGTCCTCAGGGGTCAAATTTTCGAAATTGAGATTTTGCTGTTTCTGGGGGTAATTTGGGCCCCGGAACACGAATCCGAGGTCCATTTTTGCGTAGGACCTTCCTGGACCCCCCTATGACCTCCTCAGGGTACCCACCCTAGGGGGTCCAGGGGGTCCTCAGGGGTCAAATTTTCGAAATTGAGATTTTGCTGTTTCTGGGGGTAATTTGGGCCCCGGAACACGAATCCGAGGTCCATTTTTTCGTAGGACCTTCCTGGACCCCCCTATGACCTCCTCAGGGTACCCCTCCTAAGGGGTCCTCAGGGGTCAAATTTTCGAAATTGGGATTTTGACGTCCCTAGGGGTAATTTGGGCCCCGGAACACGAATCCGAGGTCCATTTTCGTCTAGGACCCCTCTGGACCCTTCCATGACCCCCCTAGGGCACCCTGCCCAGGGGGTCACCAGGGGTCAAATTTTCGAAATTGGGATTTTGACGTCCCTAGGGGTAATTTGAGCTCCTGTACACAAACAGAGGGACCTCTACCTAGAATAGAGGGTCCTTTGCTTAGAATAGAGGGTCCCCTACCCACTGTCGGCAACCCGTTGATGTCACCCGACTTGTTATTATTTAATCCTTTGGCTTCTTATGTTGCCACTTTTTCGTATGAAATGCTTTATGGATATTGACCAAACTTTGGTGGAAGGGTCCCCCCCTTAAGTACTTGCACCCCCCAACTTGATGGACTCGTGGCCCCTCGGGGGCCCGGGTCACGTGACCTTGAAAACTGGATCTGGTGTGTATGGACGAAACCTGTTGGGTTTATGTTTCAGCCATTAGGGGGTGTAAAAAATGGGTTTTAGGGCTCGAATTTTCGAAATTTGGATTTTGACGTCCCTAGAGGTAATTTGGACCCCGGAACACGAATCCGAGGTCCGTTTTCGTCTAGGACCCCGCTGGACCCTTCCATGACCCCCCTAGGGCACCCTGCCCAGGGGGTCCCCAGGGGTCAAATTTTCGAAATTGGGATTTTGACGTCCGTAGGGGTAATTTGGGCCCCGGAACACGAATCTGAGGTCCATTTTCGTCTAGGACCCCTCTGGACCCTTCCATGTCCCCCCTAGGGCACCCTGCCCAGGGGGTCCCCAGGGGTCAAATTTTCGAAATTGGGATTTTGACGTCCCTAGGGGTAATTTGAGCTCCTGAACACAAACAGAGGGACCTCTACCTAGAATAGAGGGTCCTTTGCTTAGAATAGAGGGTCCTCTACCCACTGTCGGCAACCCGTTGTAGCCACCCGACTAGTTTAGTTTTTTCTGTGTGATGCGATAACTAAATTTCCATTTAAATTAAACAGCACATAATGACTCCTTCTGTTAAAAAGGCTGCTAATTTTGCCCAAAGCTACACTGCCGCCAAAGAAAAACATGAACTCTGAAAACTAAAAAGCATAAAACAGACTGTAGTTTGGGACTCGTCTACTGGGATGACTTGAAATTTTATAGGTTTGGTTTTTTGAAACTTGCTTTTTTACATTTACCGACGTAAACTGGTCACAGCACAACTAAATTCAGGCAGAGCGTCATATTCTTACAATGATGCACTTTTTGAGTTGTTGAAAGTTACTTTTGTTTGCGATTAATTTTTACTGCGCAACAGGCCTAATGTTGTCAAACATTCACCCTGATCACTCACTGGATTACTTTTGCAGTAAACTTTTGCTTGTTTTAAAATTCGTTTGCTTATATGACTTATTGTCTCAAGCTTTATAAAAATATACTCAGCTACTGGTACAGACAATGATATTTTACCATTATTATTTTGAACCCACTATTGCAATTTATAGTCTACAATTAGTGCTAAAACGTTAGATTGATGACTTTGCCTACAGCTCTATTTTTTGCCCAAGCTGTGGAAAGAAGCCAATATGTCCTTTTTTTAAGTTAATGGATATATCATCTTGTAGCTTCTGGCTGTTTCTATTTTGTCACATTTCGGTACAAAATAAAGACGCGGAAGAAATTCATTATAGAGTGTTGTTTTATGTGTGTTTTTATTGGACTTTTGCTGATCTTTAATTGTAAATTTCTTGAGGCTAATTCTGCGAATGTCTTAAATGAATCTAATTGAAAACTATTTTACCGATTTTAGGTCAGTATATCCCTGTGAAGCCAATAATGATTTTCTATACCATATAAAAATAATAATAAATTTCCTTTTTTAAAAAATATAAAAGCAAATCATTGGTATCAGATCCACGTATGAGTCATTTGCACCAATTTCAGTTTGATGAACCCGGCACTTGTATGTACTAACATTAAACATAGGAATTGTTGAACCTTACCTAAACATAGAATAATACCTTATCTAATGGTGCCTTACCTTACCTATAGACATGAGTATTACCAAGAGTGTATTACATATAATACTCTAGAATTTGGGTCATGGGGCATTCAAAATCTTTTTTCAGAGTACAATGTATTTCTTTTCTACTAGGGTGGGTACATATTTCTCAAATCTGCCGCAACATGCAAACAAAATCGATTCCGTTTAGTCCATTTGTAGAGTTGCCTTAGGTTAAGAAATTTTCTCAATTTTTGTAATTTTTGTTTATATATATAGATCACTGTTATTTTTTGTTCAAGTTCATATAGTTATTTTAAGACTTTTAAAATCTGCGAGTTCAAGCTTCAGCCAAATATGTAGTTTCCAGAAAAGTTTCGTTAGTTAACTTCAACTTAGTTTTAACTTCAATTATTCTTCACTCCAAGACTTGATTGTGAATGTCAAAAACTGTTGGCCATTGAATTGAATGTATTTTTAGAACTTTCAACTGCAGCTCAGGATTACATAGGATTGTATACTAAATTTAGTGTATTTGCTACCAATTATAACCTTGATAGTTTCAGTTGCTATGAATCACGTCATGTCACCAAACGTCACGGCCACTAATCTTAAATCTTTTTCAAGCACTTTGCTTTAATACAGAATGGATTTAAGCGTTCAGCAAACACAAGGCTTAGTTCTAATTGTGCAAGGATTAGGTTTGGTTGAGTGTGTTGGTCCAGTGAGATAATGCAGGTAGTTGCCCATTTCGCTGCGAATCAGAATCTCGACTTAGTCGTATTGGATTTAAATTTTCAGTTTCACCGTCTTTTTGCATACTCTTCTGCTGTTTTTTTGTTTTTGTTTGTTATTTGTTCGTATTAAAATTATATTTTTATTTTCTATGCAGAGCTCTCATAGAGTGCTTCTGATTATTCGACGTGGGGCGCCCTATTGGGTGTCAGACGATGCCAACTGGTGCCCCATGGGGCGCCCCATGTGGTTTCCCCATCGTATGAAACAGGCAGATTGTGACTGGCCGCTAATAGGTTTGCAGCTGAAAAATGCTGCTGGTTTCGGGAAATTAACCACCTCATTTTCATTTTTACGCACTTTGATACGGTTGCAACAGTCACACTGTGTTGCATACTCTCTTGATTCATGCTAATGTTTTTTTTCTATTTTTAGTTTACTACAATAATTTCGCCACATGGATTTATGTACTTATATGAATTTGTATATGCTCCAGTTCAACGTGACGGAAGTCCCATCTCCTGAGGGTACTCCTGAGGCTATCCGGAACTTTCGCTACTTTCTCATGGGCATCATTGCATCTTGCACAGTGGTTGTGGGACTTTGCGGGAATTCTGCGATGCTTTTTTTGATGTTTCGACCTTGTATGCGAAGCAGGGCGCGGGTTTGTGTGGTTTCCTTGCTGATATGGGACACTATTTTGCTACTGGGCACTTGGACTTCCTTATCTCTTACGGCTATCATAACAAATGGGGACTTTCCCGTAATTGGGAAATGGATACGAGCCCTTTGTTTTCTGTATTTTCTCATGAATACCAGCATTACAGGAACGGTATGGGTTACTGTAGTGACTACTGTAGAACGTTATATCGGCGTTTGCACACCCTTGATTTATCGACAAGTTTGCTGCCCCAGTCGGATCGAATTGGCACTTAAGATTGTCAGCGTTTTGGCCATTTTATTTTGCATTCCCAGAATTTTCGAATACGAGGTAACTCATTGTGAACTGTACGCTACTAAAGATTCCGTCGATATTCTGATACAGACTAGTTTACTGCAGCAATCGTGGTATTTCATTGGGTATCGATTGATCGGGGGGTTGGTGTTCGTGTCCTTGGTTCCATTCATCGTTCTGCTGGTTTTGGCAGTCAACATTTGCAGAAGTTTAGGTCGAGCCAAAAAAGAGCGTCGACAAATGTCCGAACCAAGACAGTCGATCAGTAGAACGAGCAAAATGCCGCAACCCCGAAACAGCGGCATGCGAAACGCCGATCAAATGGATAGATCGATAAACAATATGTTATTGGCAATGTTGATCAAATTTCTGATCAGTCATATTTTGCCCATCAGCGTACACTTGGTACAGTTTACTCAGGGGCCCTATTTCAGACGCGAAGTTTTGTTCTTTCTGGTCGATATTGGCAATTTTTTGATTATGCTGCATTCGGCTTCCAATTTTTCCGTCTATTTCATTTGTGCGCCAAAAGTACGACGCGAAGCTGTGCGACTTGTACGTTGTTACAGCACCTGGAATAGTGAAGCGCAAACCCCTATGGCCAAAATCTCTATAAATTCCTTCACAGCTTACTCCGATTTTCGACACGAACTAATGCCAACCGGCAAAGCACACACAGACGCCATTACATCAGTTTGAGAAGACGCCATTACATCAGTTTTCTAACCATGCCAAATAAGAAGCATGAATGCCAAAAAGCACCGTTATGAGAAGTAATTTCGGCCCACAATAATTCACTAGCTGACAGTTTAAGTCTACTACGATGACTATAATATGGAACCTTTGTTGCTGATCTAACGGCTAATCGATCTAACAACTTATTTTTATTGCTTTAAGGGGGTAGTGTCGCGAAAGCAGTTTTGCTCATAGGTTGCAAAAAGAGATCTTTTTGCTTTGAACTTGTACGTTCACTGAGAAACTAGTCCAATGCTATACTGTGTTAAATAAGTACTGCCAGACAGTAGACTACCAATATCTACCAATATCTTGAACCAATCACCATTTGTGAGTCAAACATCACACAATAAGGACATGAAAATTCAAAAAAATCAGCCAGATATCAGATTGGCCAGTTTGTGAAGCATACATAACGTGTCGGCGCACAGTTTTTTGCCACAAATAAGAAAAAAGAAAAATGAAGGTTCGTTTTTCTTTTGATTTTAAAATAAGCGTCTAAATTTTTCACAATTTATCATTATTGCTGTGAGTACTTCACTGTTTACGCACAGTTTCACAGTTCAAACAGGTATTACTCCGCAACCACTCAAGCAATTTACACTAAATTTTGTGTGCATAAACTACAACATATGTCCTTTTAGTCTATGTAAACAAATTACACAAATAAGTTGATAATTGTGACGAAAAAATCGAATGTGAATAGGTTTTTAAAACGTCATTTTTCCGACTTTGCGACCTCACGGCAAACAGTATGCTGCATCAATTTTGATGAAACTTGGCGAAAATACTTGCCTCAACATATCGGTCCCCTAGAACAACAACCGGCTAACTTACAAAAAGTTGAAAATGAGAAAATCGACTTTAAAGTTTGCAACACTTTGATCAAGCATTTATTCAACCATTTTTTACAAGCAGTAGCTTAAATTAAACCTTAACTTTCTCTCTGTTTTGCTGTAAAATTTCAGCCGAAAAGCTTGAACTGACATTTTTTCCGAAGCAATCTTAAAACTCTGATCTGCAGTTGGCCGGTTGTTGCAGCACAAATTTTACACGTGTTTGATGGTTTGTCCGGTTGTTGCACTGTCACAAAATATTGCACGTACATGATGAAGATTAGCGGTTAGCCGCTTTCTAACCTGATGCACCAAGAATTTATGCTGACATCATGAATGCTCTAATTTGGCACAGAAGTAGCAGAAAGTACTACCTAATGGGTTTCGAAAAATTTATAGCGCTAACTGCTGTAACTAAATAGTATTTCACCAAATTCAACTTGTACAAAAAAATTGATTTACTCGCCGTAGCGAATCAGTAGACGCTGGCGGTTTTTTTCATTTTGAAGAAGCCGAACAGGTTCATGAGTGAACCAAATTTTAGAACTTTTGCTTTTGAGGAAGCGTAGAAATCTGACACTGTTTGCAGTTGAGCAACAACCGGTCAACTACACAGTTGGCTGTTTGTTACCCGTGAGCCTGAAACAAGAATTAACGGCCAAGGGCAGTTAGCCAATTGTTGCTCCAGGCTGTTGAAAAACGGCCATTTGCACTTTTCTGAGTTTCTACTTAAGGGGGGCTACCTGTTAAAATGAAAAGTTTAGATTGTCCGATTTGCTTCAAATTTGCACACATTTGCACGCCCCATGTAAGCGCTTTCACAGGGAAATTTTTCCCCGTCAAAATTTTACCCTGGAAAAACATTAAAAAATAAAAAAATTTCCCCTCCCCCCCCCGGAAAAATTTTCTAAATATATTTTCCTGTCCCCCCAGTATATGGAAGGAAAAATATCCATGACGAAAATATCAATACTAAATACCTATGATTGCTGTGTGGCTCAGCCAATTAGAATACTATTA
>JASANF010018002.1:0-10034 GCA_030248245.1 Trissonchulus sp. WLG1_4
CAAATGCACAGTATTTTGCACAAAAAAAAACCCCTGGCTTAAACTTAGTGTTTACACTTACATAGAAACTTGACAGTCAAAATTGAAATTTTGTCCGAACTTTAACCTTCAATTTCTCAGCCCACAGACGTGCTAGAAACTCCGCAATACCTGGAAACGCTTTCTCTGGGCGTGTAGATGTCAAAAATAGCAAAATCTCGCGAAAAAATTTACTATTAAGGAAGTTACAGTTGTTTTAGTACAGCCGGTTTGGTGCTTGTTAACAGAAAAGTTTCTAAGTCTAATTCTCCGGCCAAGGCTGAGCGCAAGGCAAATATAGTTTAAAGTTGAAATTTTCTGCCTACAGTACTGTGCAAAAAAAAAGTTCCCTGTTCGTCGGCGTACGACGAGCTTCGTCGTTCGCGAAAAGTGACGAACGGTGGCCGGAAAGTGACGAACAAAAAAATTTTTCAAAAATTTTTTAAAAAGTGCTCCAAAACACATTTTCAGTGTAAAAAAGTGAAAAATTGAAAATTTTTTGTTCGTCACTTTCCGGCCACCGTTCGTCACTTTTCGCGAACGACGAAGCTCGTCGTACGCCGACGAACAGGAAACTTTTTTTGCACAGTACTGTAGATCGTAAAATTTGAACAAAGTTTCGCCCAGTTATGCCGTTTTAGCTAAGTTTAGTATAACACTAACTTTTAAGTGTTTATTTTGTGAATAACATTTTAGTACAAAATAAGCGCTAACACTTACAGAAAAACCGGTGATCCGAATTTTCTCTAAAACACCGTCTTGCACTTCGGAGGTAATTCGGAGGTTATTGGGAGCTTTTTCTAGATATTTCGGAGAGTTTTCGGACAATTTAGTTGAGAATTCGGATGTATAAATTTTGTCCGAAAAATCTGTGAAACAGTTTTCAAAAATTGAAATTTATTTAAGACAAAATTTAGACAAAATTTGGACATTTTTAATATGTCTTAATTTTCTGTGAAAACCCTCCAAAAATGATTCGTTGAAATTAAGACAAATTTAAGATATTTTAAAACAAAATTAAGATGTACAAAAATCATCTTAAATTTACCTCATTTCTGTCTAATAGGTTCTATAGGCTTTTTGTAGAAAAATAAGACATCTTAAAAATGTCCGAATTTTGTCTGGATTTTGTCTTAAATAAATTCCAATTTTTGAGAATAGTTTCACAGATTTTTGGGACAAAATTTAGACATCCGAATAACCAATTAAACTGTCCGAAAACGCTACGAAATATGTATAAAAAGCTCCTAATAACTTCCGAAATACCTCCAAAGTGCAAGACGGTGATTTAGAGAAAATTCGGATCACTGGTTTTCCTGTGACTTAGCAAACCCTTAGCGTTAGTATGTCAATAGCACTTAGTATGTGAATTCGGGCCTATGTGAATACGGGCCTTAGTATGTGAATACGGGCCTATTTTTCTTGCTGAAATTTGCTCAAAAATTTTCAAAATTTTTTATGTGATATGTACATCAAATTGACGGAAATTCACTTCTGAACAACTTTTGTTCTTACGATGCATGTTTTATTTGTGCGCGTTTTCAAAATAATGGCCAAAACTCACATTTCAGGAGTGCCACCTGAAAGACGTTTAAAAACATGGGTTTCCGAAAAATATGGCGAAAACGTCCTCACTGAGGTTTCGGGTATCCGAGGTTTCAGGGGCCCGTTGCACAAAAATTTATCAGTTATCAGCTATCAGTTATCAGTATAGCGTTGCACGACATTTATCAGTTATCAGTTACCAGTTATCAGTATTCGCGTTGCACAAGAACACTAACGTTATGTGCACGAACACTGATAATTCCGTGATAAATGGAAGAAATTTTACTGATAACTGATAACTGATAATTATCAGTAAATTTTGTGCAACACTGATAACTGATAATTAATAACTGATAACTGATAATTATCAGTTATCAGTAAACGCCGTGCAACGCAGTTTACTGATAATTTACTGATAACTGATAATTTATCAGTTATCAGTGTTTTGTGTAACGGGGCCCAGATTTCGGGGGGTTGTTGTATCTCAGAAAATCCAAAAAATAAAATAAGGACTCTTGTAGCAAAAATGCTGCTTCCATGGTGCTCTACTCAAAAAAATAGGTACACTATTTCCTTTCCCCTCCGCTTTCACTTAACTCGAAAAATAAGTAATACAAAAATTATGCAAAATATGTTGCATAGTTTTGTATGAAGTTGTATATACTAGCGTTTTCTCCTATGCACATGGCAGCCGAAACTAATTTTTCCCCAGTCTTCGGTTTGATCGCATACAAGTTTCTTAACCAAAGTATTTCTTTCTCTGTTTTCGACGAGGAGACAATAACCTTTCTGCCAAAAGGGCTGCCGGCATGGGCATTTGTGATGGGTTAGTGATGGCCACATATATATAAAGCCAGACACAGACACCTCTTTTTTTATCAAGTTTTACTGTTTTAGCCAGGAGATTTCGTGAATTCATGTGAGGGCGCAGTCATGAATTTCCCCATTATTTGTGGGGCTATATGCTACTCCGCTTTTCTATTTGCCTTCGCAAGTTTCACAGAAGATTCGCGCCAGACTCCCAAGTGTGACAAGCCATGTTACAATGGTGTCTGTAAGAACGGATCCTGCAGCTGTTATCCCGGATGGACTGGTGTTCAGTGTGAATCATGTTTCGGTCGACTAAGGTGAGGAGAGGATACGTACATATATATGCTGAAGACAAAGAAAATGCTGAATGTGTCCATTCATCTGGGTCTGGGATATGGATATGACTTTACAGGTTTCATTTTATTTGTAAGCCTGCACTATAAATCTGTTTCTGTTTTAAAGTTTGACTTTGTTCCATCAAATGCAATTAGTGTTCAGTCTTGTTTGCAGACTGTCCAACGCGAAACACTACATCAGCGACGGCTATGGGAATTACACAGAGAACGTGCGCTGCTCGTGGCTGATCGATGGTTCTGTGTACGGTGCTCGGCGGATCAGCATTCGCTTTCAGTCCTTTGACACAGAGTGTGGCTGGGACCACGTCTATGTCTATGAGGGCGATGGCATTTATGCCAAACAGCTAGGTGCTTTTAGGTCAGTATATTATGCATATATATATATATATATATATATATATATATATATATATATATATATATATATATATATATATATATATATATAACGTGTGTAAGTATCACCATTCCAGTTTGTTGGGCAATTATGTGCCATTAAAACTATATGGATTATTGAATTTAAAAAATTGAGGTTCTTGGGGAAGATGATAAGCTCAAACAAGGCAAATCACCTGGGTTTTGAACTTGTTCGGCCCCTAAACGTCATTGTGACTTCATGCTGGTTGCCAGTGCGAAGAAAGGTTAAATGGCTAATCTTGTAGATTTTTATACATTATGCAGAATCAGTTAAACCTCATTGAATTCTGTTGCTTCCACCCAAGCCACCAATTGTGAGGGTGAGAACGTTTCGAACATTTTGACAATGACAATATATGATTTCTGGAGCTCGTGAGTCGTAAGGAGTCAATAGTACAATCATGTATGTTTATATATTCGCTGTGTATATATATTTTGTTTCTTTCAGTGGTCTTATGAAACCGTTAAATCAGTTCAATGCAAATGTGCAAGAAATCATGGTGCCCTCTTCTCAGGCTTTTATATTTTTCTATAGTGATACTGCATTCAATGCAAGTGGCTTCAACATGTCATACAGGTAGATATTTAATTTCATTCATTTCGTTGGGCTTTTCTAGTTTAGTTTAGTGCAAAATTATTTGTTGTGCTTTTAGTTTTATTCATTACAGTATATATATATATATATATATATATATATATATATATATATATATATATATATATATATATATATATATATAGACTCAAAATATATATATCACTGGCGGTCACAGACTTTGATTTCGGGGGGGGGGCGGAGGTATGAAAAATTTTTCTGACTTTATAATAGCGTTTTTTAGCTTTACGCTAATTTTTATAGCCGCGGCCATATCAAGGGCAATAAATTGAGTCTTTTTGGAGTAAAAACCAGTGGTGTACCCAGGAAAAAATGGAGAATTTTTCAATTTTTAGGTTGAATTTGGTCAACTGGAGACGTTTCAGAAATTTTCTTCCGACATGAAAATAAAACACATGATTAGGTCAAATTTGGTCAATTGGGGACGCATCAGAAAAATTTAACGGCCGGACCATAAAAACCAAAGGGGGGACCCTTGTGTAAAATTTCAGTCGAAAGAAATTTCGGCGGGGGTGGGGGCGGCCGCCCCCCCCGCCTCCTCCCCCCCTGGGACCGCCCCTGATATATACGATTTTCAATTAAACTTTGAATCAAAGTATTAAATGATTATCATACATATTATACATATTGTATAATTATAAAAAAATTTCCTGATGGAAACCAATTACAAGAAACAATGACCCATGACCTTTGTACAGGTTTGACTCTTGTCCGCACGACTGCCACGGTCGCGGTGCGTGCAATCAGGACACTGGCTTGTGCAACTGCGACGAGGGCTGGACCGGCAGTTTTTGTCAGCGGGCGGTTTGCAAACACATTTGTCGTCATGGAAAGTGCAACCACGCCACTGGTCGCTGCGACTGTGAGCCAGGATTCAGAGGTACGTCAGTCCAAGCAGTCGTAGTTAAGTAATTTTTTGGCGTATTACGTCCCTTTTGCGTGCGAATTACAGAAATTTAAATATACGAGTCGACGGTGCTAAGGTGGTATAAGATTGAAGGTTATGTGTACGACTATCAGTATTAGAAAGCATTAATTTAAAGTTTGTGAATGTATATGTATTTTATGTTTTCCGCTGCCACATTATAATATATTGTTATATTATGCATATCATATGACATAGCATAACATATTATTATGTTAGCATATTATTGTGCTGCAAGCTGTGTTGTTCCAGGTCCGGCGTGCAACGTCAGCAACACTGAAGGTTACTGGCAAGTACTTAATCCGGTGGAATTCAATCTTCCCGAGCCTTCACCCCGTGCCTCGCATGGTGCCTTAGTTTACGGAGACTATATGTGGATTATTGGCGGCTACACTCATGCACATACCAAAGCGCATATGTTGAGGTATGTTTTGTTTCACTGTAGGTATAAGTCGAGTTGTGAAATTAATTTATCGTGTTTCAGTTCTATCATTCATTGCATTGGTTGTGTGTTCAGTTCCAGTTGTTGAATGGTTACCATTTTTGACTAGTTTTCTCTAACGTGTTACTGACACTTGTATTTGACATGATATGACGAAATATTATTTGGTTCGATTCTTTCGATTTGTATATATATATATATATATATATATATATATAATATATATATATATATATATATATATATATATACATATATATATATATATATATATATATATATATAGTTCTTAAAGGCTTGAAACTGGAACGTTGCGCATATAGTTGTTAGCTAGCTTGTGTGCTTATCTGTATCATCTTTCTGGAAGAGACACAAATGAAAAATATGTATATTTTAGATACAATTTCGAAGGTGAATCACGGAGCATGAACTAGTCAAAATCAACAACATATGACGATTGCTGAAAGGAAATGACGGCATGATTTCGAACGAAAACTTGAGCTGAGAATTTAGTTGAATTAACCAAAATAAAAAAAAGGCTGTTAATTTCATAGTAAGTGGCTCAAAACTGAAAAGTTAGAATTTTGTGACAAAACATGACAAGTTAGAATTTTGTGACAAAAGAAGATAGTGTCTACAGTGAAAAACTAGCTATTGTATGAACATTGTTTTTTTAACGTATTGAGTTTACCTAACAAACATTTAAGGAATAAAAAAGTTTTTTGTCGTACAGCAATGAATTCTAGTTGCAAAACTGAACACAGGAACGTGAAACAGGAATCAAACGCTAAAAAATTACTGAAAACAGTCTAATCTCAACTTTAAATGCTTCAAGTGCGAAAAAATACCTATAATTTGTGCTATTTTTTGATAAGTAGTGAAACCGTTTCCGCGCTGGCGTGCTAAGTGTCGTTCAAAGTTGAATGTAACAGTTATCACATATTCTCATGAAATATACTGACATCAGTATTTTTAAATATTGTTTTGTAATGAATATTTTAATAAAGCACCACATATTTAAGTGGTTGTTTAGTCTTTAGAACAGAATATCGCCCAAAACTACTGATTCTTGGAAAGCAATCAAGAAGTTACCAAACGCGTATCTGGTTTTTTTATTAATTTCTTGCCCTGCATATCGCAAAATGGTCGTTCATATATGTATTTTACATGATGTTATTTTATTTTATTTTCGTATTTGCCTTAACCTTGCAAAGTTTGCTTTTTGGAAAAAACAAGCATTAAGCGACTTCTTGACGTGGTTTGCAAAAACTAAACAAGCAAAAGAAGAGAAAAGCAAAGCCATTTCATTATCAGAAAAATTTCCAGTGGGAATTTTGTCTGCCAATCTGAGACTAAAGGATTAACGTTGACTCAGCTTCGTTTCCGCCCCTTGCCCCAGATAGCTTGATAAAACAAATCAAAGTGTTGGGGCGTGATTCATGTCAAAAGTCGGACATTTTTATAGACCAATTGGAATATCCCTTAGGCTCTGCTTCAGATGAAAATGGTTTTGTGAACGTCTGTGGTTAATAATCGGAAGTAAAATAAGTAAAAGGTTATTCACAGTTTCACAAAGTTCAATGAAGAAGTTCAAATATTGGCCAGATGAGTCAAAAAATAGAACAGGCTAATTTGCAGAACTTTGAGTAACTAATAAAACTTAAGTTGTAGCCAAATCTTTCTTTATAGAAATCCCCCAGACTTGAAATATTGTTTGTCATTTGTCCATTTAATTTAGAGCTAGAATAATTTTGTGGACAATTTAAATTTTGATATCATGGTTCTCATTGATTACAAGTATGACAAGTATTAGATTAGATTAGAAGTAATAGATTATAAGTAATAGATAATAGTAGTAATAGTAAATAGATTACCAGTAATAATCGTTCTGTAATTTTTCACAAGTAGCATCAAGAGTACATAATGGGAAGAGTATGACAGTCTTCCCATTGGCCAGCTTGGCAGCGCGGTAGATGCGTTGCACAATAACGGCCAAAAAAGGACCCAAACGGGACCGGGTCCCAAATGGGTACCTGGTACCCAAACGGGCCCTCCAGGTACCCAAATGGGACCCAGGTACCCAAACGGGACCCGGTACCCAAATGGGACCCCAACGTATCTGATTGGTTGATTGGGGTGCCAAAACGAGCCCTCCAGGTACCCAAACGGGACCCAGGTACCCAAACGTGACCCAGGTACCCAAACGGGACCCAGGTACCCAAATGGGACCTCTTTTCAAATCTAACAGCCAATCAGATTGCAGCAGCTTTTAGCTCCGCCTACAATCAAGCTACCGTAATCCCGCGTGCAGCAGCATATGTAATTGATATGTATGTAAGGCAATAATGCTGTTTTTATTAATTTTTAGCATTTTGCTGCCTTAAAGACTTATTATAGGACCAAAATAACAAAGACGTAGCTGATTTGAGATATATTTCTGAAAAATGGCATAAAAAAGGCAAAGAGTGAGCATTTTGACAGCGGTTATTTTTAAAAAATATACAATAGTTTTAACTAAGTTCCATCAGTTTACTAAGACTTTGGTTATGTCTTAAAATAAGTCTTTGGTGGCAGAAAAATACAAAAAAATTCTAGAAAGAGCATTATCAGCAACATCGCATATGCTGCTGCAGGCGGGATTACGGTAGCTTGATTGTAGGCGGAGCTAAAAGCTGCTGCAATCTGATTGGCTGTTAAATTTGAAAAGAGGTCCCATTTGGGTACCTGGGTCCCGTTTGGGTACCTGGGTCCCGTTTGCGTACCTGGGTCCCGTTTGGGTACCTGGGTCCCATTTGGGTACCTGGAGGGCCCGTTTGGGTACCTGCAGGGCCCGTTTGGGTACCAGGTACCCATTTGGGACCGGGTCCCGTTTGGGTCCTTATTTGGCCGTTATTGTGCAACGTATCTACCGCGCTGCCAAGCTGGCCAATGGGAAGAGTGTCATACTCTTCCCATTATGTACTCTTGGTATGTAGCATCTATAAAGTTTTCACCGACGCTTCTTTAGCATAGTCATCAAAGCAAAGTAGTTGTAACTTAGGGCCTATTCCTTTACCGGATTAAAGGGTTAATTATAATCGGACTAAACGGTTTAAAAATTATACTGAAAAAAGCCATTCCAAAACCTCCGGATTAAACGGACTTAACAGCTAGCGCGCTGATTTTCAAGTCCGTTTAGTCCGATCAAGCTGGACTTCATTTTTCGCGCTAAACCGTTTAGTCCGGTAGTTTAGGAATGGCCCAAATTTATAATCGGACTAAATTTAGTCGGACTTAATTTAGTCCGGTGTCATTCCTAAACTTAAACTTCCCGACACTGATAAATTTGTATTCTGGTGCCACTATAATGTTTTTTCGCACCAGCCAATCAGTTTTGTCTCCGCCTACAAACTGTACTCTGATTGGCTGAGCAGTTGAAGTTGACAATTAACTCGCTGTTTGAAAACAGCGTTTTCGCAATATAAAAATGTATTTGCAGCTGCACATAATATAAAAAAACTAGCAGCTGCAAATGACAATCTATTAATTGTTTAATCTCCATTGTATATAAAGACTATTTAGCACGTAATGCTTCAGGCCAGCGTAGCCGAGTGGTCAGAGCGTTCGCCTTCGGAGAGATAGGTTGGATGTTCGAAACCGACTTGAATAACTTAAGCCACGTAAAAGTACTTTTTTCGGATTATTTTTGATTAAAATATCAAACATATCATATCATATAAAACAATATTATTTTTTTAACATATCAAAAATCTGTTATTTAATTTTTGACAAGAATTTGTTGGAAATCGACCAAAAAAAGCAATTTTGACGAAGATTTTTTGGAATACATTTTTTATACCAGATATTTAAAATACACTATAAAATAGCCCAATTATTCAGCTATAATTTGATATATAGATCGTCCAAATTGGTTAAGGTAGTGATAAGTAGCAAGAGAATAATTGGGGGGCACCGGGAAGTTAAGTCCGTTTAATCCGCGTAACAAATCGCGGACTAAAACTCCGTGTAAAATGCAGCGAGTGGACTAAACAGACTTATTTAAATCAGGTTTAGGAACGGAAATTTTTTAATCGGACTAATTTTAGTCCAGCTGAGAGTTTAATCCGGTGGTAGTTTAGGAACGGGATCGGACTAAAAAGTTTAATCCGGTGGTAGTTTAGGAATGGGTTCGGACTAAAATTAAGCAGCAGACTTATTTTAAACCGTTTAGTCCGTTTAGTCCGACTTGTCATTCCAAAACCGCGGACTAAAATAAGTCCAGTCCGTTTAATCCGGTAAAGGAATAGGCCCTTAGAAAAGATAGTTGGTCTAATTCTAAGTTAGGACCTCACCTGCAGATGCTCTAACAGCTAGGTAAGAGTCGGAGATTCTACTTTCTCTTCAGCACACCTTCTACCAGTACACCTAAATCACTATTACCTATCTACTCAATAGGTCACACTAACACTTCAGTTCAAGTTCACGCTTTAATCATAACACACAGTTTGAACTCACACCAATACAGCAATAACACAAACACAGTTCGAATTCACACAAATAAAACAAAAATTACAATTTCAAATACAAACTCCGCAGTTCAACACACAAACAAAGGCCTCAATCAAAACACAAACACCGCCGTCCACTACTCCGCATTCCATACACTCTGGTCAAAATTCTAGTAAACTCAACGCTGGGCGAAATTCGCAGAATATCGAATTTCGCCATTGAGTTTTAGGGTCGTTAGTTAGGGCGGCTTCTTTAAGCTGCTACCGTACCTACGCAATTAGATAGATTAGGTTATAGAAATAGAATAGATAAGAATTTAGGGTAATAAATTAAGTAAGTTAAGAATGGGAAAGTAGGTACGGTAGCTAGGCCAATAGGGGGGGGGATCGGTTCGAACGTCCCCTATATAGGTTACAT
>JASANF010018003.1:0-17340 GCA_030248245.1 Trissonchulus sp. WLG1_4
TTCTAGGGATGGAAGTCTCGGTTTTTTTTCCGAGACCGAGACCGAGACCGAGACCACGAAACCGAGACTACCGAGACCGAGACCAAATTCCGAGACCGCCAAAACCGAGACTTTGGGTCATTTTTTGCCATTTTTTCACCTATTTGTTTGATGACTTTTTACAAGTGTTTTTAGGTAAACTTACAAGACCATGGTCAGACACCTTATGTATATATAACTAACAGCTACACCACGGTAATGTTGGTTACCGTTCCTGGTTCTTTCGTCCTTTTGTGTGGATGTGGGGCCGCGTCTACTTAAATACTGTGAAATTTTGACCTCTGTCCCAAAGCAGACGCAATTTGTCCTTGTTCACGCCAGAAAATAGCAATTTCAAACACTGTTTGGCTGAATTTAGTTAAAAATCGCTCAGCTTGTATTGGAATTACCAGTATTCTGCTAAAATATACACCCAAGATAAAAAGGGTTTTTAGCTAAAAAATTAGACCTGCGCGTCGTGACGCTCTTTCATCCTTTGCCTCCGGCGTGACACCCCTTTAAATCGTGCCCCCTCAATCCCCTGGGACTAAATTTTAGTTGGGAGTAAAGTCTTCCCTTTTCATCTACCGAACTACATGTGTCACCCTCACCGCATAATTTTGAGTAGTGCGTCTAGTTGAACTTTCAGTTCACAAATTTATTTTTGATTTTTTGCTAAACTCATACTAATTGGAAATTACAGTCAAGTATGTGAACTCACCGATTGGCATAACAAAGTTGACCAGCCAAACACTAAAGATTAAAGAATAAAATATATTAATAATCACACAGACAGACTTGAAAGATAATATGAAACAAGAAACCTAATCGCAAACATACATTTTTGTGTGTGTACTGTGTTTACTAATAAACTAAACAACCACGGTAAAGTTTTTGGAAAAAAAATCGACAGAATCTCACTGTTTGATCTGAAATTTTGATGAAATAAAAACTTCCGAAAAAGATTTCCTGCCAAAAATATAAACCAAAGGGGGGACCACAGGAAAATTTTTCACAGATTTGAAAAACCGAGACCGGGTACAAACCGAGACTTTTCGACTACCGAGACCGAGACCGAGACTGGGCTAGTCTCGGGTTTTGACCGAGACCGAGACCGAGACCGAGACTTCCATCCCTAGTATATTCATAATGTTTTGAACGAGGAGCGTTAATCACGAGGAGTGACGTGCTGTGTAGATTATGTAGGTGCGGAGTTGAGAAGGACTTCTGGACGACCCCTATTTTTGGACGAAACTTCGTCGTTTTTTATGGGTATCACTGTTCCTCAGACAGGTGCTTAGCCCCCACAGAATGTCTGGGCGGTGACTAACTTATTCAAAATCGGTCCCTCACGAATTATCAAATGAATCATGTGGGAACATTGCTCCGCATCCGTTTACAACGACTGTCCTTTCGTAAGACGGTCGTTTTTTTTGCTGTTTTGTGTTTTACAGATGTAGCTTACAACACTGACTTTGCTTTTGCACGAGATAAACAGAGTCAGCCAACTCTATCTTTGGTTACTTTAATCACCTGTGTAGATCGGACGTTGCGTTCATATGTACGGCTTTAAAAATTTCGAAAAGTACAGATATATTCATCTAACCTAAACCTACCTTTCGGATTAGTTGACTGTTAGTTTTTTTCATTATTATTATTATGGTATGGATGAAGCTAATTAAGGAAATAGTTTTAGTTATTTAAGGAAATAATTTTATGTATGTACAAGGCACATATTTATACATATGTAACGTTTGATGGTAAAACATCATATCTTTGTTGTATATTTCAGCACATGGTGCAGAACTCCCTGCCGTTGTCGGCGTACCCCGGGGCGGGCGGCATTCCCGTGCTCTCGGCGCAGACCACGGTGGCTCAGGCGGCTCACTCCCTCCCGCTGATGGCCCCCGGTCTCATGCCGCCCCTGCCCCCCGCCAGCATGGCCCCCCAGCAACAGATACCCCCGCCCCCCGGATCACACAGCATCCATCCGGCCGCACAGTCCCCACAGATCGGTACGACTTGGATCAGGGGTATTTTGCAACATTAGTGCTGCTATATATGACTTTTCTTGTGGATTTTGCAATAATTATACCAGCTCTTGATAGCGCTCTTGACTCTGAGTATATAAAGTTGCATAATGATATCTTACTCTGTGAAGAAGTGGTACACTCTACAGCCCTGTTGCTCGAATTGCAGCTCTTGTGAATTCTTACATAGTTACATTTGTAATAATTGTAACGTTTGTCAAATTTCACAATTGTTACTAATATTGTAAAACTTGTAATGTTGAGCAACAGGGGAGGGCCCTGTGTGTGTGTTTTCGGCTTACTTTTGTTTTCTTATGCGGCAAATCAGAAGCGAGCTGCTCTTCTGATTGGTAAAACGCCTGTTCACGTGCGCCAGTCAAGCACGCAAGCGGAAATAACCGTAATGACTGCAACTGCAACTGTAGTTGTTTAGCTTAGTATTATTATGTATTATTAGCTTTCCAAGAATGAGGGTGTGTGGACTTCCTCGAGCATCCGTTCATAACTAAGCAGATTTGGCGCAGCGTATAAATTGCTGTCGTGCTCGTGATTGGTTAATGCTTTAGTGCCGACTGTCATTCATTAATGTGAACTGACCTGGAAACCGCCATTGACGGAACCTGTGTTGAGGCTGAGGGCGGGATTTTAGGTTCAACTGTTTCAACTGTAGACCGCAAGCAATGTGCCTCAATACTTTGCAATTCCAACAATAAATTTCTCGCGCCTAAATAACTTTTCGACTACATTAATAGTTGTTTAGTTTGGTAGTGCTATGATCTTTTCTGCGTAACTTTTATATCTGAGCATCCCGAAGCACAAGTGCGTTAATTCGGCCTCAGACATGGCTAACTAAGCACAATCATTTTAGTGCTCCGGGCTGGTTTATTATGTGCCTGTCTTTCCAGGAGATTTAATCCTTCTTGCCGTTCGGATGCGACTGGGATTAAAACGAAAGCGTACATTATTTGAGAAAGGATTAAAGCTTGCTTTTATTTTATTTCGATTAGCACGCCTCAATAGTTGACTTAAGCTCCTAGTAAACTCTGTAGTGTGTCGGAGACTCGGAGGCCGATTTATGTTTAAGTTTGTCAAAGATTTAGAAGTTGCCTCTGAAGTCTACACATTTCGGTTTTACTTTGAAATATACTTGCAATACATACAATTATGGAAATAATAGGTATGCTTCTTATCATTTTTTGTTGCTTCAATGCTTATTTTTGTTGGTCGCTGCAATGGGTTGGGTCAAAGTCAAATTGAACACAATCAATGATGCCGTTTTAGAAGTTTTCATTTTTTCCTTTACATGTTTTTGTCGATTTTCCTATTTTCTTTTGAGGTTGCGTCGGCAGTTTACCTATTATGACTTCCAGCCCTAGCAATTATATTCCTGTAATCAGGCCATTAGTTTCCGATACTGTATTCCGATATTGTATGACCGTAACCAGTCAAATATCTGTAATCCTGTACGTACGTGTTTTTGAGCTTGACTGAACTCTTGCGCAGAAACGTGTGAACAATTTTTCGAGCTGCATTAAAGTTTCTGACTGAATATCTTATCACTGTAATTAGGTATCGAAACGGATAATATGCTTGATAATTATTATTAATCATAGGCAAAGAGACAGAGGCACAGGCAGGCGGCTAATAATCAGACAGGACTGAGAGTACAGGGGGATTCGTTCGGAATATGAAATTTCTAGGTTTCCTGTGTATGAAAACCTCTCTTATGAAACCCTTTTGAAGTTTCACTATTCTTGTATAGGTAGGTTATCATGTTGGGTATTACGTAGTCTGCATTACCTCAAGGCTCAAGACAAGGTGTAGCAAAACGTATTCCGCATTTCTTTATTGTTGTGTTATCTTCTGCAGCTTGAGAGTGTGAAGTAAATATGAGACTATGTAGCTGTTTTATTTTTTGAATTCCCATTAACCAGGGCTATTGTTTAATATTCGTGTAGCTTCAATTTACAGCTAATATTAATTAATTTTAGTAGTGAGTAAGTTTGTGTTTTGTATTTCAGGACCGCAGCTGCCGCCTCTAAGCGCGTCTGCGTCTGCTCTGATGAATGCTGACGGGTCCATTAAGTCGGAATATGCTCACTTGATAACTCCAAACGGCGTGCAACTGCCTAGTGTGGTTAGTTTACAAGATTATGCTATTGGACTGTTACCATTGTTTTATTTCGTCATTTGGTGTCAGTTTTTAACAAAGATGCCTCTCATTTAGCCAATCTAATATCATGCAACGCCATCACCAACTAAACTGGCTGGTGAAATCGAGTTGAATGCTGAAACACACATTAAGTAAATAGATATGTAGTATCATGGGAATTGGGAATATTTTTTTTTTTTTTTTTTTTTTTTTTTTTTTACGCCCAAAGGTGTTCGAGCACTTTTTTGCGCACAGATTCACCTCTTCCTTGTGTTGAAGTTATACCAGGCTACGAGTAGTAACTTCAATACAAGAGTATTCCTAAGCTACCGAATGGGGGGAGTTAATAGTTGTTACTTACTAGTAGTATTAGGGTATTTAAGGATAAGTTTAGGGCGAGTTTTGAGACCTGACTTCCGATCCCGCTAACGGGGTTACCGCAAGCGGGGTACAGTCGTGAGTGTCCCAGTTTAATATTTTAATGAAATATTTTATTTTGTTGTAGGTAGTATGTAGTTGCCGCTGCTTTAGTCGTTGTAGTGGTAGTAGTTGCTAGTAGTTGCTGCTGCTTTAGTCGTAATGGTGTAGTATAAGTTGTAGTTGTAGTTGTAGTCGAAGATGAAGCTGTATGTGTTTCTCAGGATGTTGTTGTAGTTGTAGTAGTAGATGCAGCTAGTAGTAGTTGTAGTAGGGCAGTGGTGGCTTGTCGTAGCTTCAGCAGCACAGCAGTCGTAGCTCCAGCAGTAGCAGCAGTAGTAGTAGTACCAGTTGTGGCAGTGGCAGTAGTAGTAATCGAAGCTGTAACAGCAGTAGTTGAAGCACCAGTTGTGGCTGTGGTATTAGTGGTAGTCGTTGCAGCCGCAGCCGTAGTGGTAGTAGTAGTCGTCGTCGTAGCTGTAGCAGTAAGTGGCAGCATGGTCGTCATGGCAGTACCTAGTCGTAGTGGCAAGGAGTCGTGGTGAGTGCACAGGCGTAGTGGTTGCAGAGTCGGGGTAGCAGCAGACTTGCAGAGGCAGCATGGTCGTCATGGCAGCACCTAGTCGTAGTGGCAAGGAGTCGTGAGTTGTTAGTAGTTGGTAGTTGTAGTAGTCGTAGCTGCAGCAGCAGCAGCAGCAACAGTAGTGGTAGTAGTAGTCGGCATCGTAACTGTAGCAGCATCCGTAGTCGGAGCACCAGTAGCAGCAGTAGTATTACCAGTTGTGTCTGTGGTTGTAGTCATGAATTCATACCAGCAGTACCAGATGTTTCTGTAGTAGTAGTCGTCGTCGTGGCAGTGGCAGCAGCAGCAGTAGTAGCAGCCGCCGCAGCAACAGCAGTAGTTGTTGTAGTTGTACTGGTTGCAGTACTTGTAGTAGTTGTAGTAGTTAAGTAGTTGTAGTATTAGTAGTAGTCGTAGTAGTTGTAGTAGTTGTAGTAGTTGTAGTAGTGTAGTTGTAGTAGTTGTGATAGATGTAGTAGTTGTAGACTTGCAGTAGTTGTAGTACTTGTAGTAGTTTTAGACTTATAGTAGTTGTAGTAGTTGCGTAGTTGTTGTAGTTGTAGTAGTTACAGTAGTCGTAGTAGCTGTAGTACTTGTGTGGCTGTGTAGTTCAAGTAGTCGTAGTAGTTGTAGTAGACGTAGTATTTGTAGCACTTGCAGTAGTTGTAGACTTGTAGTATTTGTAGCCGTTGTAGTAGTTTAAGTAGTTGTAGTAGTTGTAGTAGTTGTGATAGATTTAGTAGTTGTAGACTTGTAGTAGTTGTAGTACTTGGGGTAGTTGTAGACTTCTAGTAGTTGCAGTTGTTGAGTAGTTGTTGTAGCTGTGTTGTAACAGTTGTAGTAGTCGTAGTAGTTATAGTATTTGTGTGGTTGTGTAGTTGAAGTAGTCGTAGTAGTTATAGTAGTTGTAGTAGATGTAGTATTTGTAGCACTTGTAGTAGTTGTAGTCGTTGTAGTAGTTGTAGTAGTTGAGGTAGTAGTTGTGTAGTTGTAGTAGTTGTAGTAGTTGAAGTAATCGTAGTAGTTGTAGTAGTTGTAGTATTTGTAGACTTGTAGTAGTTGTAGTCGTTGTAGCAGTTTTAGTAGTTGTGGTAGTTGTAGTAGTTGTAGTAGTTGTAGTAGTTGTAGCAGCTGTAGTACTTGTAGTAGGTGTAGTAGTTGCAGTAGTAGTTGTGTAGTTGTAGTAGTTGTAGTAGTTGAAGTAATCGTAGTAGTTGTAGTAGTTGTTGTATTTGTAGACTTGACTTGTAGTAGTTGTAGTCGTTGTAGTAGTTTTAGTATTGTAGTAGTTGTAGCAGTTGTAGTAGTTTTAATAGTTGTAGTAGTACTTGCAGTAGATGTAGACTTGCAGTAGATGTAGACTTGCAGTAGCTGTAGTAGTTGTAGTAGTTGTAGTACTGGCAGTAGCTGTAGACTTATAGTAGTTAGTAGTTGTAGTAGTTGTGGCAGTTGTAAGTAGCATCATTTGTAGCAGCAGCAGTCTCAGTATTCGTAGTTGTAGTAGAGCAGTCGTAGTAGAATAGAACAGTTGTAGTAGCAGCAGTTGTAGTAGTGCTGTCGCAGTGGCTCTAGTCGTAGTAACTGCAGTCGTGGTAGCGGCTGTTGTAGTAGAACGGTGCTGTCGTAGTAGCTAGTCTTGTAGTAGAGCACTTATAGTAGTAGCAGGCGTAGTAGCAGCAGTCGCGGGAACTGCAGTCGTACTCGGCGCAGCAGTACTCGTAGTAGAAGCAGTCGTAGTAGTCCTAGGAGCAGTTGCAACTCAAGCAGTCGTACACGTACTGGTAGTAGCAGTGGTCGAACAACAGCCGTAGTAGCACTAGCAGTCAGTCGTAGTAGCAGCAGTTGTAGTAGAAACAGTCGTACATGGTACCAAGAGCTGTAGCAGCAGTAGTCATAGTAACAGCAGTGTGGCGCCAAATGATTAGACATGAAATACACCAATCGAACACACCGGTATCAATCAATCAATCAATCAAATTTATTCTCAGTACACTTCTCAATGATAGGAGCAAGTCTCAAGAAGTGCCCCAGATCACCCAATCTTTACGAGTAGCTCCCTCCCACTCTCATTATTTAACACAGGGTTTTTTTCAAAATCGGCAATGTCTAAATAAATTAAAAATTTGCTGTGTAAATTAAGGGTCTGTTGTGTAAATTTTTAAAAGTGTGTATTTTAGTATTTTTTAGGTAAAAATTTACCGTTTTTGCACGCGAAAAGTCATATTTCGCCTTTGAGACTCGAACTACATACGAAAATAAAAAAATATGATAGATATATAATAATTGAAAATTTTAGCGTTTTTGTCAGTTCAAGTATCCGACACGTCAGGACAAGCTCCCTAAAATTTCGAAAAATCTGAGACAAGCCCCCACCTCAAGCCGAGATCCCGTGTTCACGCAGATAGAGAGTTGTTTTATCAGCCAGATCCTACATACTTTTTTTCCTGTTGCGCCACAGCGCAACAGGTATTTAAGTTCATTCTGATATGGTTTGTGTGCTGCAGTGCAAAATACGCTTTGTGGGTGCAGCTGTATGTTTTACTGTGTGTTTGCTGTAGCTTTGTGTCTGCGAGTAGCAGTAGCAGTAGTTTGCTGTAGCAGTCTGTCTGTCTGTATTGCTGGCCACTGCAACAGACTGTTTGACTGTTACACAGCGTGTCTGACGTCTGTCGTTTAGCTGTAACTGTGCTGTTAGTTTCCTGCTGGCCAGTGCTGCAGACTGTGTATGTGTGTGTGTACGTTTACGGTGTGTCTGTCGTCTCGCATGTATTTGTCTCCATACGTAGTACACAGCACTTCTGATAAAACTAAATGTGTAACAAACCAATGAAACCCAATGAGTTAATGCTTCATCAGAAGTATACAGAGTAGGCTACAACAAGTTTCAGGGTCGCTTCTCGAGCTTTCTATGCTCAGACCAAAGTGTAGTGTCTGTTCGTATCAGCTTAATTCGGGTACAAGAGCCACATGCTCTTCGAAGTTAAACTGATTTTTGGATGCTCCAACTTGCGGGACCTTTTCCACAGGTTGGCCCCGTATGACAGGGTCTGGCTCTGTTACCGAAACGGAAGAAAATCTATTAATTTCGTCTGATATCTAACCCAATGTTACATGTAGGTTGTAACACAACAGACATAACAAGCCACGTCATACTAATTAGTTTAAGCTGCGCAACAGAATACGGAGAAGGTGTTTCCAAATAATTAACAGCAGGCTGCAATATTTAATGATTACATTTTGCATCAAACTTTCACTTGTTCAAATCTAGGTGTAAAACCTTTTAAAGTAGTTTGAAGTACTACAAGAAATCGCACAGACAAGCTCAGCATGGCTGATTTTTCAATGTCAACTTTCAAGTGCATGAAAACGAATGCTAAAATAAAACATCATAAGCCGTTTAAGAGCAGAAACTGAAGATTTTTTGTTTTTGAGTAAAAAATTAGACTTAATTTTGTTAACACAAAGAGGGGACAGGCTGCAATCGCCACTTCGCGAATTTTTGTAAATTTTACAACCAAAATAGGCCGTTTAATCAACTTTTGGGGGAAAATGGGGCTGTGTAAATTAGTGTGTATTTTTGTTTTTAGCTGTGTAAATTAGGCGGCCGATGTGTAAATACACCCTATTTTACACAAAAAAAAACATGATTTAACATATATGTATTTCTTATGTTCACTATGTTTTTTTATCAATTCAACATTCTACACCACACATTCAACAGCAACTACCCTCCACGTTGAGTTTTATCAACTATGTAGCTCGCAGCAAGTTTCATACAACAAAAAGTAGCTGCATTCTACTACAACTAAAATTGACTACAGTACCACAAAAAACAAAGTGTGAAAAACTTAGGATTCGGGCTGGGACCGACGAAATCCAAGCTTTGTTGTTTTTTCTCAACTTTCTCAGAAACTTTTGATGTTCCAAAAGTTGTGGAAAACGTGGTTCTGTGGCCAGGGCATAAGTTGAAGGCCACGGCAACAGTGGCTCCTGCCACCGAGCCGATATTTCCAGCAATTGTAACCAATGAATCAGTGCAGAACCCCAGAAACCAAAGTCTTCGTCGCAAGATGAAACATTTTCTGAACTTTTTCAAGTTTTTCAATTTAAGTCACACCACCTGGATTACGATCGTCTCTTGATCGTTCGGAATATTTTAATTATACGTGATCACATCAAATTTCGTGTGCACGATAAATAATTTCAATGTAGAGATAGATTCATAGCATTTTTTGTACAGCTACAGTCTGTTGTCAAAAATGCTTAGTAGGGAACTACGCACGGCTATACAAACGGCTATTGCGGCTATGATAAAAGGTTTAGCTATGCCTAATCCTAATGACTTAATTCCTTTTTACGCGGCGGCCTCAGCCGCCGCGTATATACTATATTGCAATCGTCTTCTATGATTGCATGTAGTTCTACTGTAATATTGGAGGCAGGTCAAGAAAAAGCGTTGTTTGTGTGGGCGTGTGTATCTTTCTGTGCACGTCAGGTATATGCATACGTAATTGAGCGACATAAGAACGCTGTTTGTGCGAGCGTGTGTCAGTTCATACATGACATGCACGTCACAGGAACCTAAAATCATTGAACAGTGTTGCGACGCAACCTGTTGCGACAATGTTTCGTAGATTATTTATTAGCGCCTTGGAGCAACAAAATGTCAAACTTCAGATGTCGTTGCCTATGTACAGTAGGCAGCAGTACAAGAATGCAGAAAATCTAAATTCTGCAAAATAAGAATGTTTTTCGTTTTCCCTTCAGAGCTACAGATTGGCAAACGCCGTGAAAAACTAAACTTTTTCTTGATTAATATGTACTTCATTTCGGGGCCCAAATTGACTCGAAAACATCGCTATTGCGGCACCTGCAGAGCTGAACCATAACCAGATTGCCTGTACCTAGCCTACATAATGTGTAGACTTATAACGGTAATTTGTCCCATGATTTTTTCTGATATGGCAACATTTTGAAATATTTAGTTGTAAACGTTGGCTTTAAAATATTTTGGTGCCGCGTTTTATATTCGAAGAATATCCTCAGCACTGAAAGCATGTCGCATTGAATTCTATCTAAAATCAATTTAACTCTACTCGCAAAACGTGCTTGTTTGTAATTACACCCATTGAATTAATCTATAATTTTAGTCCGAAGCACAGACATTACTACATCAACAGCAGCAGCAACAACAGCATCAACAACAACAACAGCAACAACAGCAGCAGGAAAACGGCTGTCTGGTGTCGTCTGGGTCAGCGTCCACGAGTGTGACCGGCAACAACAACTGCAGCATGGTCGCCTGTCCCGGACTCTCGGACGTGACTAGCATGGTTCAGGTGGGCAGATCTTATGTAGTGTGATCACTGGTCGGGCTGCCAATTCATTTAGACGTAGTTATTCAAGGGTTGTTTTCGTAGGACTTACTACTGGATGCAACCGTAATACTAACAAACCTCACTGTATATAAAAGATTGGTTAGAACTTATCTTATTGGTTGAAATTATGAAAACTTAAAACTCCGTTTGATAACAGGAAGATCTTGTTTTTCCGACAGTTCATTTCCTCATTGTGTTAAAATTTGATGTGTTTTAGGTCTCGGCAACGCAGGGTGGGCCCCCTGAAGCTGTGGTGGCCGCAGCTGCATCGAAAGCCCTGGAGGGTCAAAAACGACTTCATGTGTCCAACATACCGTTCAGATTCAGGGAACCGGATCTGAGGGAAATGTTCACGGTAAGCATGCCGGGCACTGTCAGTTAAGCTTAATTATAAATTTTGCACGTTTTTTGCGCCCCAAGGATAGACGACGTGTACAATTTTGATTTGGAAGGACACGTACATTTATGTGTGAAATGCATAAAATGTACTAAATTAAATTTTCAATTAAGTTGATCGATTTATATAATTAATTAACTAATGTCTAATTATGTTTTTATAATAAAATAAATGAACCCATGGTTTAACCTGGTTTAACCGTGTCACAATAAGGTTGTTATTTAGTTTTGAATACACTATTAAATGCTGCACTTTGTGACAGTCATCATACAAATTTTGTTAATATATACATATGAGAGGCATGGGGATGAACAGGGATCCCCCAAAATCGAGGGTACGGGGGAAAAGTTCAGAAAGTCTTGAAAAAACTGAGCAAAAGTTGCACTTTTTAGTGAATTTGACAAAATTTACGGTAATTTTGGTACACATGTCTTTTTCGGGAATTATTGAATACACGTTTACCTTATGGCAAGTGACTGTTGGGTTGCTTTTTTTAGCGGTATCTACATAGATAATCAATGATAATATTTTGCTTCAGCGTTTTGGTACTGTCGCCGATGTGGAGATCATATTCAACGAACGCGGCTCAAAGGTAAGCATTTGCATAGAAATGGGTTTTGCCATTAAATGTTACTTGTAAATTTGATTAATCATCAAAGTCATTTCGGGACTGGATCGGATCTATTCATACTTTTGTATTTCATTGGATTGGATGGTAAATTGTCAAGGAAAAATTTTGTGGAAAATTTAGTCAAGAATGTCGTTAATTTGAGAAAAAACAATAAACGTAGAAACGGATTTACGCGATTAGTAGTCTAATCTATGTGTCAATTTCAAACTAACGTTTGAGCATTCTCCTACATAGTTCTAGTCGTTATTTGTTGTAAATGAACGGACTATGCAATTCGATTAATCTGCCATTACTGGGCATGATCATATGAAAGTATGACTACATATTAAATGTTAATATTGTGCCCTCTGCCTACTTCACTTTGGCACACCTTAAACTGTAATATTAAATGCCTACTGAGCACTCATAATTGGCAGGTATATACTGTTTGTATTTGGTATTATTTTCAACTAGCTGACATGAAACACATTAAACATAAAAGTATCCGAAACCTTAAAGTGCAGTGGGTATGAGTGCTGCGGCGAACAACAACGATAATAAAATTCATCGCTGCGACTCTTTAATTCTAGCGGCTAGACTTGAAAGTATCACTTGGTTTTCAGTCTTGTGTTTATTTCTTGGTACATACATGCTCAAACAAAATTACATGTATATATATACATTGTCATTGTGCATTAGAGAGCTATTTCCAATGTCCAACCAGGATGCATATTTTGTCTAGATTTGGTTGCTTTGAGTATTTCTGATAAATTTTGTGGACTTTTATAACCAACTCTTTTCACCGCATGTGCCATGATTGCAGTTTGCTGCAAAGCATTTTCGAGAGCTCAGTTTTACTGCTTGGTTTTTCAAGAAATTATTACGTGTATTTTATTATGTATAATACTACAGTATTGTGTTAGTAGTTGCATTTTCGCGGTTTATCGTAGGCTAATTATTTACTGTAATTTTTGGCCTTATTTAAAGCTTGGTTCGTACTTGTCGGTTTTGCTTTGCGTTGTGCGCAAAAAAATGGCACTTCAACGAAAACTGTCTATTACATACCAGTAGTAATTTTGTCAGAAATGAACGGTTTTGGACC
This sequence comes from Trissonchulus sp. WLG1_4, assembly GCA_030248245.1. Classification (NCBI taxonomy): domain Eukaryota; kingdom Metazoa; phylum Nematoda; class Enoplea; order Enoplida; family Ironidae; genus Trissonchulus; species Trissonchulus sp. WLG1_4. The sequence goes on from JASANF010018003.1 coordinate 12,667, forward strand.
AGAGAGAGGTCAGAAAATTGAGCTAAAAAAAGTTATCTTAAAATGGTTTTAAAATTAGGATTTAACCGGATTAGGACCGAACGGATTAGGATTAGGATTAGGATATATCTTTAATGCTAAAATTTTATTTATCAGAAGGCCCGGTTCTCAGCAGGCAGAAATAAGAATAAAAAAACCTCACCAATCACATTTCCAGCTGTTGTGATATTTGGATCAGGCAAAATTGAAGATGCAAATTATTTTCCGTCAGTATAAACTAATCAGTAGATTTGTGTCGCCTTTTCAATAATTTAAAAAAAGTTAATTGCAAAAAGTTTTTATATGAAAAAATATTTATGAATTTTTATAAACATGTAAACCTTTGCGCTTGACTGTTAGTTTAACCAGTCAGCCACCACAGGTTTCATTTTATTTATTTAGGTATTTATTTATTTCTACGTTTTTTTTTATTTCTTATGACTGCCTTGTAGGAACCGAGGCTTATCAATGTGAGGCAACAATAATTGAATTACAATGTGCAATATCAGTAGCTTGAAATACACTTCCGGGTTGCATGATGACTTGTTTTTTTCAGTATTAGGGATATAGTAAATAATTTTTTAAATTCAAAAAAGCTTTTCTTATCGCTGTTGGGAAAATATATTGAATTAATTTGCAATCAAAACGCTTTATTTAAAAAAATTTCTGAAACTCGAACTCAGTGTTTGCAGAATGAATCAGTACAGTAAATGATTGCATTTGTACTTTTGTACCCTCACGACTACTCCACCCCTTGCTTTGTGATTTTGTAGCCTCTGTCTTAGCAACGCCAACTTTTTTCACTCATGCATTTGTGTGAAATTTACAGTAACACCTGTGATGTAGCAATTAATATTCATTCACCTAAAGTTTATTCTCGTTTTCGACTGGCAAAACAAGATTAGTCATTTTTTAACAAGAGACTAAAAATAATGCATAAAGGCATTTTAGCATCCTGAGTCCTGACATGAATATGTTCCGATGACTAATTGTTTGGAGGGAGAAAATTGAAACAGGGAAAGCTTTGTCATGATATGGCTTACATATATAGTTAAAATATGGCGAATGCGCGCCAAATAAAAGAGTATAATCCACAAAATGTTTTTTAAACTGATATATTTTCAAGCAGACATGAGCACATCATCAGTGTAACTGAAAGAAAAGCCTGCAAACATAGAAAACTAGGCAAAAAATTGGGACTCATACTATCTCATATCCTATTGCTCCCCTTATGTAACATCTTGGAATGAAGTCTGTTACCATGTGTTTTTATATCATAATATTCAGGTATCCAAATAGGATGTTGTGCCGGGTTTGTGTTTGTTGTCCTTGTTCTTTGTGCCCACCCGCCTTTGTTATGTCCTATCAGCCAAGAGTACATATATAGTATATACTGATATGACTGTACTCTTGGGGAGTTCACAATCTAAAATAAGTAACAACTAAGCTAAGCAAAGCATGTATTTCATGTGGTCTTACTGATTAGTGCTTGCTGTTAAATTTTATTGCTAAAAAATAAAAGTCAAGATTTGAAACTTGACAATTATATTTCCAGTCTGAAAAGCATGACGTCCATTAACTGAAATCTAAATTAAAATTCACCTAAAGTGTTATCGAAGAAATGCTGGACCACAAGACAAAACAGAGAAAAGAAACACACGATGTCATTACGAAAAAAACAACGAATTGTAACATCAAACATACATGTATGAGGGGGGGACGGGTTGGGGACTTCCCCCCCCCCCAAAATCGCCGAGCCGGGGGGGAGGGTCCCCAAAATTTGGGCAAAATTTTAAAAAAATGTCCCTTTTTTTGTTAAAATTTAGGGTATTTTTGGCCCATCAGGGGGGGAGGGTCCCCAAAATTTGGTCGGACAGGCCCCCCCAAATTGTTGACCCCGTTACATGTATATATGACATCAAAAGTATCAAGATTACAGCGAATACTAACAAAAACCATGCCACCTGTTTTGTCTCAGAGTTCAGCAATTTCTGGTCGGTCTTTAATGGTTTAGTAATGAATTTAGCAATTTTGTGTAGAATTTTCGAGCAGAAAACACTTTGGTCAAAGTTTCCAGTGAAATACAACAGCTTGCTTAGTGGTTAGTTGGTTAGTTTGTGGCTAGCGTTGCCTTGGTGTTGTACCTAAGCGGCCTGTGGTGTGTGTCTGTAGGGCTTCGGGTTTGTAACCATGCAGTATGCCTCTGACGCGGATCGTGCACGGGAGACGTTGAATGGATCCATTGTTGAAGGACGCAAGATTGAGGTGCGTGCAAGCTCACTGCTGTTCTTTTTCACTAATACCAACGGATACACACCTGCTAAGTGAACTGAACGGACCTCATATGTATGTATATAGATCAGCAAGCCAAATTTTTGTCAAGTCTGACCAAAAAGTGCCGGAGTGATACTACCATGCATGAAGTATCTTTTTGCTCAGTATTATACTATATCTGTTGGCGGTACAAAAATGAACCGCATGCGTTACATTAAAGAATATCTGTTCATTTTTACGCGGCCCCCTCAGGGGCCGCGTATATACTATATTCAGATTTTCAAACTCCTACGTTATTTTGGGTAGGTCGAATTTCTAGTGTTAATTAACACTAGAAGGGTAGGTACCTTTCTCAGCTCTGTCATAATATCATGCAACTTGGCTGAACTGTCAGGCTATGAAAATACCGTAGAATGCAAAACATCCAGCTCCGGGGTGGAATCGAACCACCAACATTCTGATCATTACTCAGACGCTCTGTAGATGCACGCAGCACTACTAACTGAGCCAACCGGGCTGATTTACAAACTTCAAAAATTCCGCATAATATACTTATCGATCACACCTAATGAAACGAAACAAACTTTGATTTTGATTTTTTAAACAAAACACACAGCTGATGATGATTAATACATCAAGATGATCAAAAATGGTATGGAGGCGTACATGTCTCATGAAACATAATTCGACCTAAATTATATTTCTATTCTCTGATATCAACATATCAACAGTATTATTTATCCGATGTCAACATTCACAAACACTTCTGTTTGCTTGCGACTTTCACAATTTCTCAACCCAAGTTGAAACTCAGCTTAAGGAGCGTTAACCAATGTCTTACCTTGTGGTCTCAGTAGTACAGTGGTTAGTGCTTATGACTTTGAATCGAAGGAACCGAGAACCCTTTTTTAAATGCGACTGTAATTTTTGATTTAATTTTACGAAATAAGCTTTTGACCTAAAAGATTAATCAGTTTTTTCTTAGACATGCTTCGAGCTACTCAGCAGTAAATGTGAGCAGCACGATGGACTTGAAAATCTTTTATCCAAAAAGAATGGCCGCGTTTAATATTTCCTGTGGAATATTGACACTCAAACCTCACAATGTAACAACTTCTCACTCAGCAGAAGAGCTTGTTGAGGGTCTGTTCAGTTCATTTAGGTATCGAGGAACAGACCAGTATGTACAGTAGAATAGATCAGAACACTTATATTGAATGCTGATTATGTATAACCGGATCTGATCTGATCACATCGAACGTAATTACAACCGTACTTTTCACGTACAAGAGTACATAATTGAGTGTTAATGGCGGCAGCAATTAAACATGTTGGTGCTATTGGCAAGTAGTCTATCCAACAGACCGCAATTAGCTGAGACGGTAGGGGACTATGCCCACTAATGCTTATGCTCCTCATTATGTACTTCTGGTAGCAGTTATGTTTATGTACGTGTGCCAGTCAAACTTTTAACACTTGTATAGCTTGTTGCGTCTTGCTTATTCATGTTTGCATATTCTTCGATTTGTTTTTTACTATTGCTGTTGGTTGCACAATTGTTGTTTGAAATGACACCGCCAAGATTTAGCGGCAAGCAATACAAGTGCACGCAATGATAAGATACAATACGTAAGTTAAAAGTACTAGTACAAGTTAAGAAGTACTACTTGCTAAAAATTGTGTAGGATGTCATATGTAGCTACTGTACCGATGAAAACAGTACCTAATGTTGCATACTTCAGCCTGATGTACCTATTTCATTTTGATTTTTGCAAGACACTAGGCACAAGGCTTTAATTAATTGTGGGTTTTCTTGAATGATTTGGTTTGTGTGTCTGTTCTTGCAGCTCCGAATGGGTTATGCATGCTGAATGGATCCGAATTTCATCTGACTTGTTTGAAATAACGTGTTTGTGTCAATCATTTTGACTACTGATACTGATAGACACCAACAACCGAGCATGTACGGTTGCTAAGTCAGTGTTTTGTTTTGTTAACACAGTTAGTTCATTATTCAGTATCAGTCTAGTCAGAAATATGTACAATTGTATGTATGTTTTTCTTTAAACATGCTTTATGTTTACACTTTTGTGCACCATTATCAAGGTATCTATTTCATTTTAAGATGATAAGAGTTTGATCTGTTTAGCTGGGGCTGTTCACAAATTCGGATTAACGTGATTAGATTAACTGAATTCATTACAACGTAATTCGTCATAGAATGCAGGTACCTTTCCAAAAACTTGCACGTTAATGCTAATAACCCAGAGGAGCAACTGTGTCTAATTGGAGAAAACTTTTATGCTTCTGTGTTGAGTTATTCCAGTTAATTAACTTAATCTAATCCAGTTAATCCGAATTTGTGAACATGCCTTATGTAGT
>JASANF010018004.1:0-17013 GCA_030248245.1 Trissonchulus sp. WLG1_4
CAGAACGCACACGTCTCGAAGTCACATCAGCAGCGTTGCTAAACGGATCTGAAATTTTACTGAAAGCATTGAAAATAATTTCAGGCAGCTTTGAAATTTTTGTAATAAAGTGGATGGCTACGTATATATAACTGGGTCAAGACTCAAGACCTGACCTGAGACGCCACCAAATACGCCACTATATATTAAAGTTCAATGCATACAATTTTATGGCATGAATGTTGGGGTTAATACAGTTGGGGCCGGGGGGTGGGAGGAATAGTGGACAGTGGCGTAGCCAGGGGGGGGGCGAGGGGCCAGGCCCCCCCTTTCTCGTCATTGGGCCCCCCTGGGACTTTGATATAAAAATTGGACCGCGCAGCACCCCCCCCCCCATCCCCCGGTAGACAAAAAGGCACGTTGGCCCCTCCCTCGTCTTGATCCTGGCTACGCTAACGCTACTGATCAGGGACCCCCCTGTCGCTACGCCACTGATACTGATAGTGGAAATTTTTTGAATAGAGCGCCTAGGGGAACATTTTTGCTTCAAGAACCCAGATTTAATTATTTGGATTTTCTGAGATACGACCCTCCGAAATTTGAACCTTCAGTGAGGGACGTTTTCGAATTTATTTTGTAATACTCAGGTTTTCGACCCTAAATGAAGTCAGAATAATGTTTACAAACAATTTTTTAGAATCAAAATAAAGGTACAATGACCCCGCTCCTTCAGAAAAACACACCAGAATTGTCCAACTTTTGACAAAATCCAAAGTTGGCCTTAATTTAGGCTTGGCCTTATGCTTAGGCTTAGGGTATAGGCTTAGTATGGGGCTTAGACCCAGGCTTAGTATCAGGCTTAGGTTCAGGCTTTGGCTTAGGAACTAAGAAAATAAAATTTTTTATCCTGCCAGATTAGCCTGAAAAATCATGCCAACTAAGCCTACACGATGCCTTAACGTTAACACATCAAAAACGCACTCAAACTATCCAGAAGTAAAAGATTAAAATTATTTTTGGCTTCAAAATTTGACCTACGTTCACTTCCAAAAACACTGAGAATGCGAATTTCAAGAGGTGGAGAACTGGAGGAGTCAGAAAATCCAAATTTGTGGATAGGGTTCTATTACAAGAAATTCTGCCCTCAAGGTGCTCTACTCGAAAAAATAGGTGCGATAGGTATTCCCCCTCCCCCCAACCATACTTGATTCCAAAATTCGGGTTAAATGCAGTTGGGGGGGGAAAGTGGACCTATTTTTTTGAGTAGAGCACCTTGGGGGAAGCTTTTTTGCTTCAAGAACCCCTATTTCATTTTTTGGATTTTCTGAGATATGACCCCCCGAAATCTGAACCCTCAGTGACGGACGTTTTCGCAATTTTTTTCCGAAGTCCTTGTTGTTTCCGTTCTAATTGTGTCCAAATGGTGTCAGATTATTGTTTACAATTTTTTAGAATCAAAACAAAGGCTCTTAGACCGGGTTCCTGCCGAAAAATTGGCCAAATTCGCCAGAAACGTCCAATTTTTGACCAAATTCAAACTTGGCCTTAATTTAGGCTTGGGCTTAGGCTTAGGCTTAGGGCTTAGGCTTAGTATGGGGCTTAGGCTTAGGCTTAGGTTCAGGCTTAGGCTTAGGCAGTAAAAAAATCGAAATTTTCATAAAAATCCTGCCAGCTTAGCCTAGAGAATCCTGCCAACTAAGCCTAGACGATGCCTTAAAACATCATGACGCACTCAAAACTATCCAAAACGAAAGATTATAGCCATTTTTGGCTTCGAACTTTGGCCTACGTTCACTTCCATAAACACTGAAAATGCAATTTTCAAGGGGTCATAGCTCAGAAAATCTAAATTTGTGGATAGGGGTTCTATTACAAAAAATGCTTCCCTCAAGGTGCTCTACTCCAAAAAATAGGTCCACTATCCCCCCCCCAACTGCACTTGATCCCAAAATTCGGCCCCATATAGCTTCTAAACCTCTTTAAAAACACTGGAAATACGATTTCCAAGTGGTCAGCTTGTGGATAGAGGTACTATTATAAAAAATTATTCTCCTTAAGGTGCTCTACTCCAAAAATAGATGCACTACGGCACTTCAGTTTGTCTATTAACAACACAACCCCCCCACCGCAGCCGCACCACAAATAGTACTTGACTAAAAAAAGTTGCTAAAACTGCTTTAGAGTCAGTCAAATCCGAAAAGGAGGAGTTGGATGGAAAACTTTCAAAAAGTTTACCATAAAAATCCGGTAAAAGACGATTATATTAAAAAATGTGCAACAAAAAATTGTCCACATTTGAGCTTGAATCTGATTGGCTGGAGCTCAAATGCAGAATCGGCCAAAATTTCCGAAAGTTTACATACCTCATAATACTTGCTACTTATGAGTTAGCACAAAAAATTTTAACCATAAACGTAAAAATTACTAGTCTTCTTACTGCTTTACAACTAATGTTAGTTTATGGCGCAGATTTTTGTTTACAAGCTGTTTGTCCAAATTACTCATGCGCAACCGGTCAACATTCTCGCGCTAAACTAACACCAAAAACAGATTCTACTTATCAAAAAACCTATAATTCCGCCAAAATTTTTGGTAACTACTTTATCTACACAACATTATATCTGATTCCTTATGTTATACAGTTCAAAAAATCGATAATTGATTGATAACTAATCAAAAACTAATAGGATATGTTCAAAAAGCTTACTTGCAGTATGGCGGATCAAGACGGTTCGAATGATATATGGGGCGTCTCAGGAGATGGTCCCAATGTTCTGGAAAATGTGACGAGAAAAAAAAAAGATCATCATGACCAAAAATTCAATGTGTATTTCAAGAATATCTCCGCCCCCTGTAAATCGAATTATACCAAACTTGGCATAAAAGTGTAACTTTATGAGGACTATGTGTGTGTAAAATTTTATCTATTTTAATTCACGCGTTTAACAGCTCTGCTCAAAAAAGCTGTCTTAAAAGTCGCACTGAGGGTGTTTGCGTCCTATTATAGGTTTGGCGCTATCGCGCCAAACCTGATATATAGCCTAGTGTTTGTGACCTGCCACTATTTTCGGCCGGCCGGCCAAAAAAAGCCGTCGCCGGCCGGCCGGCCGGCTAAAATCAGCCGGCCGGCCGGCCGGTCAAAATCGGCAGACCGGCCGGTTAAAAACACCGGCCGGCGAGTCAGAATCAACCGACTGACAAAATTAAGCCGGCATAACAATACGGCAGGCTAAGTTTATGCCAAAATGACACTCTGAACTGGTTTTATCCAAAAATTCGGCCGCTCCGGCCGGTCGGCCGGCTGGTTTTCACGGGCGGGCCGGCCGAAGTTCTTTGCCGGCCGGAGCCGGCCGGCGGCTTTCGCGGCCGGTCAGAAACACTAGTATAGCCTGCAAAATTACAAAATAGTACCGCCACTGAACGTTTATAATATCAGGGCCTGTTGCTCAACTTTACAAGTCTTACAATTGTAACAATTGTAAGTGCAAAATCAGGTGATTCGTAATGAATTTATATGCTGAATTCGTAACGAATCACCTGATTTTGCACTTACAATTGTTACAATTGTAAGACTTGTAAAGTTGAGCAACAGGCCCCAGCAGATTGTGACGTGATTTTTTAGTAATATTATAGGATGAACAAGCCCAGTCTGCGGCAAAACCTTCAGTAAGTATGAAGCTTAAATTTTTAAGTAAACTGACCACAGGTCAGTTAAAACCTGATGTGCAGCTGAAACTTTTTCAACATTAACCTTATTTCTCGCTTTGTGAAGCTGGACACGGTTAATGCACGCACCCATTTACAGTTATTGTGATATCTACATAGTACGTAAATAGCTTTAACATAAATTGGCATTTGTAAGAGACACCACAAGAAGTCGTCAGTTAAAATTAAGTACCTACCCTAATACATATTACATTGCATATACATATGTATATGGTTTACGACTTTGCAATTTGTAGCACTGTCTACTGTACAGTCGATGCGATTTCTATAAAAGCCAATCAGCGGCTTGACAAAATTTCGTAGAGAACTTCAGGCATACTACATGTGTTTTGGTTTGCGCAGCCAAATATCGCACGTAATTAAATACTCCAAATTCTTATTACCATCGATATTGGATCAAAAAGCAGACTGCAAACTACAGTAATGTGGCAGCAGCTGTCTTACACTAATACATGAGCTAAACAAACGCACACAAATACTGTGCTGGTCAATACTGCTGCAAAAGTTTGCTGCAGACGCGCAGTTTCGCCAAAGAATGAACTAAACACACGCACTGACTATGCAAACCAGCTTAATTTGTCAAAATCAAAATTAAAGACCTGTTGTGCTGTGGCACAACAGGAAAAAACATACGGCTACGAACACGAAGCGAGCCAAATTATTACAATAAATGAATTTTGGCAGTTAAAACCTGGAATGTCTAAATTTAAATCAATTTCTTTCTTTTTATTTTACCTATTGTTCATGAAAAATTTGTGAATTTTTCATAAAAATGCAAGCCTCCATGTATCAGAAATTGATCATCATTTCGCTACTGCTAGTCCTGGCTGGCTAAAGCCGATGAGCCGAAAGAATCGCTAGCACATGAATGGAATGGACATGATGTGCTATTTTGTTGTTTACTATGTTTTCAACTTTTAAAATTTTTGTTGATTTTGGTTGATTGGTTTTTAGGCGTTTTTGAGCCTAGGTGGCGACTAGATGTCCTGAGGGTCTTGTAATTGTTTTGATGATTTACTATGTGTCTTCGGGAGGGCTGAAATTGACCAGCTAGTAGCGATTTGTCTTTTTATCCGTTAGATTGCATTTCACATGCGGTCGGACAAATGATCATTTGGGCCTTTTCGCCTTTAGGCCTAAATTCCAAGAGCCTCGTAATTTGTGATTTAACATCGTACTGTATTTATTTGCTCCTTACATTGACCACTTGGTAAATATGCCTTGTTCAATAAAAATAAAAATAAAAATGTTGGCTCATTAGAGCGCTAAATGCTCCTTGATTCGTCCGGTGCGAAGATTTCTTAGGAGTTTTGCTTTAAGGGGGTAGTGTCGCGAAAGCAGTCGATTTTGCGCGACTGTAAAACTTGTTCAGTAAAATGTTAGAAATTGTTCTTTCTATATTTTAAAAATCTACCAAAAGGCAAATTATTATGCCAAGTTTCAGCAAAATTGGTGCAGCATATAGTTTGCAATAATGTCTCAAAGTCGGAAAAATGACGAAAAAAAAACCTATTCACATTCCATTTTTTAGTCACATTTATCAATTTTTCTGTTTAGTTTTTTTACACAGACTAATAGCACATATGTTGTAGTTTATGCACACAAAATTTAGTGCAGATTACTGTAGCGGCTGCGGAGTAATACTAGTTTGAACTGTGAAGGTGTACTTAAACTGTAAAATAGTAACAGCAATAATGATAAATTGTGGAAAATCTAGACGCTTATTTTCAAATCAGAAGAAAAACGAACCTTCAATTTTCTTTTTTCTTATTTGTCGCAAAAAATTGTGCGTCCACACATGATGTGTACTTCACAAGCTGGCCAATCTGATATCTGGCTTGATTTTTCGAACTTTTATGTCCCTATTGTGTGATGTCTGGCTTATGTACTAATGACGATTGGTCAAAAATATTTGTCAATATGGATAGTGTGATGTCTGGCAGTAATTATTTGATACCATACAGCGTTGGACTAGCTTCTCATTGCATGTACTACTTCAAAACAAAAAGTTCTATTTTCACAGCCTATGAGCAAAACTGCTTTCGCGAGACTACCCCCTTAAAAGTGTATCCTTATGAGAACAGAGCATATGTCACTTACAGGCTGAAAAGTGTCGGAGCCTGTCAACTGCATGTTTTTTTGTTATTATGTGCTAATGCATTTAAAAGAACGCTTCGCACTAAGTCCGAAATGACATACCTTTTGTTTAATGTCTCGGTCAAAGCGAGAAAACGACGCGCTCCGCATGCAAACGGGGTAATTAAATGGACATTAGGTAAAAATTATGAATAGACAGTTTGGTCAGATATTTTGCCAGATATTAAGCGTTCCACTCAAAAAGAAAGGATTTTCACATGTCAGTAACAAGCCCCGGACTAACTGTTAAAAGCATATTTTGCGGCGTCTTGTTTCTTGCAAAGTCATGCTTTCATAGCATCACATGTCAGAATAGGAATAAAATGAAATGAAGTGAAAATGGTTTTTAAGCGTCGGGAATAGTGAATAAATGGGACTTATCGGATGATGTCATCCGACGCCTAGACTTTTGCCCACTAGTAAGATATGAGGGGTTAATTTTAAATTTTAAGGTAAGTTTTGGCCTAGTGTTTCTAAAAGAGATGCCTGCATAACCGCAAATTTACTATTATTATTTTTTGGAGCAGGAATGCAGGAAAATCATAGTGTAATAACTGAAGTTGCAATTAAAGTTAAAATTTTATGTTATTCACCTATTAGAGAAGAAATTAAAATAATTTATACCTAATAAATTCACTTAACTTGTGAGTAGTTACTCCTCAAAGTTTTTGCAACAGGATCTTCCTTTTTATATATACTATATTACAAACGGCTGACTACCACGTATCTACTCTCATAACAAGAGATGCACGGGAGGAATCTTTGAGGGGGGGGGGTGCCCGACCTCTGGCGCAAGGGGGGGTCCCTAGTTTTGGCCATTTTTCAGAATTTTTCGATTTTCAACTCATTTTTGGGATACTTTTTTGGCCGCAGGCGAAATTTTTTTGAAATTAATCAATTTTTTACGCATTTTTGGGGTTCTTTCTTGGCCATCAGAGAGGGGGTGGGGGGTTGAGGGGGGGGGTGCCGACACCCATCAGGTGCGGGTGGATACCCTCCCCTACCCCCCACCCTATGTGCATCTATGCTCATAACGTAAATTTACACTGTTACGTTCTGTAGGTCAGAAAAACCATTGCATGTGGGGGTGTGTGTGCTCACTGCTCATGTCATGCTGCATGGTGATCTAGGCTTCTGCGATTGCCTATGCAGAATGCATATAAATACGTATACATCTGCTACTAAGCGGGCCTCTCATTGTAACAGTGCTGTAAGGAAACCTATTGCAATAATATTTCATTGATTGTTTATTAGCGCGTCGGCACCAGGAAAATACGAACTTCACATGGTGTTGGCAACCAGCCTTGGTTGTTGTCGATGTCAGTGCGGTGTCCATTTAACATGATGAATTGATTCATGTTGTATGTACATGCGGTCACAAACATGATTTAACTTATGGTTTTGCCAGCTGAAGCTAAAATACAGGTTTCGTAAAATATCGACACACTTTATAGGGTGTCTGTGGCTAATCGATACTCCAGCTGCAGTTGACACGCGATTTTTGGCATGTATATACATACATACATACTCGTAGTACATAATTTTAGAACCAAAACTGGGCTGAAAAATTGGTGAAGAAAGGTCGCACGCGGCAGGCGGAGTAAACGAATAATAGACTAACACTAGCCTGGACTGTAGCTATGTACATAGAATAAACATCAAACTAAACTAATACCACATGATTTTTTGACTCGAAATTTAAATTTGTTTTTAATTATTACTGCTAACTTTGTTGGCTAGAAAATGAGTCTGAGCTGAGAGTGGTCGATATTGCTAAAAAATGTTAAAATTCAAATTATTTTGGTGCCGCGTTTTATATTCGAAGAATATCCTCGGCAGTACAAGCATGTCGCAACGAAATCTATCAAAATTAATTGTACTCTACTCGCAAAACGTGCTTGTTCAACAAAATGATGCAATCCGATACTCGGCTTGATGTCATTCGACGGCCTCGATGATAAAACCAGACGCGTCGGATGATGCATCGCATTGCATTCAAAAACTACTGTATGTTGCAGCCGAACGAATTTGCAAATACGTATTAAAGATATATATATATATATATATATATATATATAATATATATATATATATATATATATATATATATATATATATATATATATATATATATATATATATATATATATATATATATATATATATATATATATATATATATATATATATATGGGTGGATTTCACAAAGGTGGTTTAAGGGGGTAGTGTCGCGAAAGCAGTCGATTTTGCACGACTATAAAACTTTTTCAGTGAAAGATAGGTCATTGTTCTTTATATATTCTAAAAATATGTTTCAAAGCAAATATTTTTACCAAGTTTCAGAAAAATTGATGCAGCTCACAGTTAGCAGTGAAGTCGCAAAGTCGGAAAAATGACGTTTTGAAAACCTATTCACATTCGATAATTTCGTCACAATTAAAAACCTTTTTGTTTAGATTCTTTACACAAAGTAAAAACACATATACTCTAGTTTATGCACACAAAATTTAGTACAATTTGATTGAGTGGTTGTGAAGTAATGTCTGTTTGAACTGTGAAACTGTGCGTAACCTGTAAAGTACTCACAGCAAAAATGATAAATTCCAAAAAATTTAGACACTTATTTTGAAATCAAAAGAAAAACGAATCTTCATTTTTCATTTTTCTTATTTGTGGCAAAAAATTGTGCGTCAAAACATTACATATACTTCACAAGCTGGCCAATCTGATATCTGGCTTGATTTTTTGAACTTTTATGTCTCTATTGTGTGATTTCTGGATCACAAATGGTGATTCTTTAAAAATATTGGTAGATATTGGTAGTCTAGTGTCTGGCAGTATTTATTTGACACTATATGGCAATTCACTAGTTTCTCAGTGAACGTACAATTTCAAAGCAAAAAGTTCTCATTTTGCAGCCTATGAGCAAAACTGCTTTGGCGACACTACCACATTAACTAAACCATGGTTTTACGTACGTTTTTATATGATTTGCACATAATTTCATTACGAAATAACGCCTGATTCGTTACGAATTTCGTCGATTTTTTTAAACCATGGTTTTAGCGCAGTTGAAATTTAAAACCTGCAGCACAGCAGGTCTTTGTTTCGCTGAAATTTCAGCTAAGCTATATATGTATAGCTTAGCTGAAATATGACTAACCACCACTCGACAACCCAGATCCTACAAAGTTCTATCTATATAGTTTCAGTATGTGACTAATGAAACTTCACATACAGTCGTTTTCAAATAAAAATGGATTTTCCCGACGCCATTTCATCATCCGACGCGTCGGATTGCAGTATCCGCTGAGTCGGATGACGTCATCCGACGCGTCGGGTTCATCATCGAGGCCGTCGGATGACATCATCCGACGGGCCTGGTTGGGCGACGGATTGCATCATAGAGTTAAAAATTGGAGAGCTTGCAGGAAAAATTTATGAGGGTAACTCCTCAACGAGTTATGCAAAAAATTTTATAGTTTATTTTTATATGTTGATTAATAGATGTTTACTTGAAATATAAGGTAATTTTACCTACTGAATTCTGATTTTTATTGGTTAAAGAAGCTAAACAATAAAATAAGGTAGTATTCATAATTTGCACTGCCCCTATTTAAAACTCTGCTTAGCACACCCAAAGCTTTTTGTTCCTTCTAGAGAAGGAACTATTGTTTTGAAACTAACTGTTCGCAGCGTTAAACGCTGCTGAGCAGGCTGCATAGCCTGTATGTTTTGTGTGTGTTTTCAGCCTGGGAGTTGCCTGCTGATTTTTGTCTGCGTATATCCATGAAAATCAATAATCGATGTAGAAGAGTGTTTTGGTGTAACTTTTTCAGCCTCGGCACCGTAATGTTTCACCAGGACTATATAAGAGACCCTGGATAACACTGTTTATCGCTTCTTGGAGCTGATGTGCTCAGCTCAGATCAAAGCGTAATTGGGGCCGAATGGCTCGCTGCAGCGGGATGCTTAACATCCTGCAGCACTTTTTTGTAAATGTATATACGTAGTTAGGATAGTTTAAGAAGGTAGGTGGTACATAGTTTAGGATACGTAGTGCAATTTAGAATAAGCTAGGTAATAGGGTAAGTACCTAAGTTACGCAGTGTAGCCGTAGCGTACAGTAGATACAATTCAATTAAACTTGAAAGGTAGACACCGGGGAAGGAACATTGCCCCTTTTGGGGCCTACTTGTTTTACCAGTGTCTGCTGTCCCCAAATTTCTAAAAAAATTCAGGGCAATCAGATAATTTTACGACAATGTTGCTGGCTCAAATAATTGTGTTGCTCATATTGAATAGTGCTCACGGTAATTTTCACCATTCGATATCGTCTTGGTGTGTCAACCAATTTGACTGAATTTTGGCGCAAACAGAGCCTAATATTGTACTACGAGCTGCAGGCGGAGCCTCTGTATTCCGTCAATCAGCTGCGAGCTGTAGGTGGGCGGAGCTTCTGCACCCAGCCAATGAATATATGTAGTTTGGCTAGCCGATTTACTTCGGCTTGGCTCTTCCCAGTCAATGCTTCTGCTATGAGGCACCATACCAGTTTGGCAGGAGAAGAGCCACAACTGGTATCTTAATCAGGTGAGGTGAGATAATTAGTTTGACATTTATTAAATTGTAAGATCTACAACCACCACTGCATTCACAAGCAAATAATAATATTTACCATGCTAATACTTATAAATACCAATACTGATATTTAGTAATATGTAATATATAGTCATAATACGCAAAATATTTATATATCGCATCTCCCGTTTCAATAATGGCAACATTGTTTTATGATAGTGGCTTTATGACTCGCAAAAGGTTGATTCAAATGCATCAGGATACATTTTCGGCTGCACTTAACGCGATGTGACGACGAATTCTTTTTTGGCGGTTCAGTGTGTCGAAATTCAGTTCGTTTGGACTTCTGATGTTTTATTAGCCAAAATGGATTTAAAAAATACTTCTTTGCGCAAATTGATATACAACAAGAAATCAGCAAAATCGGAATAATCGCTTTGGTCATTTCGAAGGCTAGACAGAACCGATTCTTGATCAAGACTGAATCATTTTAGCTGAACCCGAACCTTTATATGCTACTTAAAGTTGGCTGTCACTCTAAGCTGTCAATTTATTTAGCGAGCTAAAAAAGAGATTTATTTAGTGCCGTTTTCTTGGCTGTCATTGTCACTAAAATTGCCTTGCGTCACCAAAATTGACTGTCGTGGGAAGCTTAGAAGGCTGCAGAACAATATTAGTGTAATTGGCTATTAAGTGGATATACATAGATTGTGTTACTTTAGAAACTCATTGGTAATGATAATGTTAACTTAGAAATTTAGCAAATAGTATTTTTGCGATAATCAAGTTTCTTTTATTATGAAAGTAAGTACAGATCAAGTACAGTTTGAGAAATAACTTCCAATTTAAAACAAGTTGCCCCTCAAAGGGGCAGGGTTCCTTCGAAGGAATGTTAGCAATTTCAATTCGCTTCAGAAAGTCACAATTCTTTGCGCTTTTAGGTATACATCAGCGCATGCTCTTCCAAGGTTAGCGTAAGTATGTACATGGGCTCACCCGCAAGGGAAGCCTTATAGGTTCATTTCCAATTTTTCATCAACAATAGCGGCGATTTTATTACCAAATACGGAAACAAAGGATAAATTGTGATCCCAACGTTATGGTTTCAAACTTATGCAAACAATACAATTCCAAAACCTCCTGATTAATCGGACTTAACTTTCAGGCCAGTGGTAGTACTTGGATTTGTTTAGTCCGATGTGTCATTCCTCAATCCCGAACTAACAAAATTAAGTCCGTTAAATCCGGCAAAGTAAATGGGGCCTAGGTTAGTGAGTTTTGTTTTAGTCTCACCAAGAGTACATGATAGTGTCTCACACTCAACACAAGAAGAGTGAGACACTCTCCACTGTGTTCTGCTAGTCCGCTGGAGTCTGCCTGTGTTCTAGCGCAGGCAGATGCACTCGTCGTTTTCAGCTTATGTACATGTTTAAGTTTCCTTAAACAAGTAGGTATACGACCAATCAGCGAGTATATTCTCTACGTAACACACTTTAATACATAATCGCCGATACGCTGATAAACAAGATCCGTTTTCGGCAAAAGTAATTTAGTAAGTATCAAGCATTCACTTTTAAGTACATTGGCCATAGGTCATCGTAAACCTGTTGGGCCAGTGAAAGCAGGGGCCGTGCGGTTCAAGGATTTCGAAAAGGGGGGGTGCAGCTTCGAAATTTTTTTAGTTCTGAATTTCTATTTCTATATCTCAATTGTAGTTCTATGGTTTAGCATTGTAACGCTATCAGTTTGAGTACATTGTGGCGTTAACAACAGTGACATTAAAACTACAATTGAGCACTAATCAGTTGGCTGGCAGGGGTTTGGGGGCGGCAGCCCCCGGAGGCTAAGATTTAGATTTTCAAGAAAAAGTTTACGTTACAAAACTAAATGTGTCGTGATATTTCAGTTTCACATTATGTTGCGTTCCTTCGTAGTTTTTAACGTCTAAATAGATCTAGGTAAATAAGCAATACACGCATTACCATTAAGCCACAAGGTTGCAGGGGCCTGGGGGATAGTCCCCGGACAAAAATTCGAGAATTTTTTGATTTTTAGGCCAAATCTGGTCAATTGAAGACGTACCTCAAATTTTTCCTGCTGGCAATAAAAACCAATGAGGGGACGCTTGCGTAGAAATTCATTGGGAAAAAAATTCGGGGGAATTTTTGGCTAGGGCCTTGGACTACACCATGGAGGAGAGACAGCCCTAAGTCACATGCAGCATCGATATGCCCTTCAGAAACTCCAGGTACTTTCCCATAGACTTGTGGCACCCGTTTAGCGACGCCGTTAGATAAAGTGCTCAAGTGGTGGGCTGTACTTAAACACATGTATTGTAAACATGTCACTTTAGTCTCTTCTTGCTCAAAGAGATATATACTGTGAAACCTAGTTGGTGGGATTTGGACTTAACTGTGTTAAGATACCAGAATCAAAATTAAAGACCTGTTGGGCTGTGGCCCAACAGGAAAAATAAATAAACGATAAATAACACTATCAGTTTTATCACTTACAAAAACATTACAAAAGGTTTGCATTACCTATTTGCCTGTGGGGACGTTTTAAATAGCTAATTTTCAGCGAAATTTAGAAACTTTTGATATACAAACGTAGTAAATAATAATAATTAGTTAATAATTTAGTAAAAGTTTCTCATTTGTTTTTGCTGAAAGTCTATCAAAATGTCCACAAAAGTATATAACTGCAAAGCCTGTGTGATGTTTTTTCAGCTAATCTTCAGTATTACCTTAAATTAGTTATTAGCCACTTATTTAATTCTTAATGAATATCGACGCATCAGCGAATATGTACTAAGGAGTGTTACACAGCAAATCTACGTGCTACATAATTGGCCGCATAAATTGCTGAAGGAAGTTGTTGAAGGAATCTTAACCCTTTGCTGCATGAAATTTCAAAAATGCACTAAGCCCAGTCATTGGCTGGGTTTTGATCAGTCACCACAGACGGAGCCTGCGTCACAAGGGCAGCTTTGTAGCAGGACTGTCACGCCTAGCCACTTGGCCGTCGGCTCGCTTCCATCCTCGTGAAGTAACTGATTTTGTGAAACATAAAGCCGACAGGTTTCACTAGTGTAAGATAGTGCAATGTTTACTCTTATGTAACAGTATGCGGGAAAGGTTTAAACATCTAGGGCGACGAGGGCCGGCCTGCGCCAGAAGACAGGCAGGCTGAGCAGTGCCTCACTCTTGTGCTTCGGTGTAAGACACTATTATGTACTGTTGGTCGGACTGAACTACATATGTGAAAACTGAAAATCATGCTTAAAATGGTAATTCGATTGCTGTTCTAATGAGCTAAACATTCAGCAGACTGACTATTAGTCTAAAGCCTCGTTCATTCATACTTGTCCGAAGACAGGGAGAAGACGATTTGTGGTCTGCTTCGTCAAGTATTGACCGAATCGTTTCTTCTAATCATTTGCACACAAGCTGGACTTGACGCATATTTTCCTTGTGGGAATTATATTTCAGAAAAATTGGATCCTTTGCCCAGGAAGGTTTCTTGGAAATAGGACAAAACAACAGGGAAAAGGGACAAGAACCGGGTTTAGGCGGAGGGTCAGTGTTTGAAAACCTGATTTTCATGGTACTAGAAGTGTTGAATAGAAAGAGGAGGCACCAATTTAGAAAGAATGAAAGAAATGAAGGCGCCGGGAATCGAACCCGGGCCGCCTGCTTCGAAGACAAGCATGCTACCACTACACCCCAGGCCCCAAGTCTCATAGGCCGTAATTCTCATTTACAGCAGGGTTCTGGAGGTTCGCCCTCTACCCTTCTCAGAAAAGCCCAGGACAGGAATTGAACCTGTGCCTTCTGCTCTAGTCCGGAATATGGCAGACATGCAGGCCACTACTAGGGCAAAAAAGTTAGACCATTTTCATTTAAGTTAAAGTTAAAGTTAAAGTTAAAGTAAGACCATGGCTTTAATTTAAGTTAAAGTTACAGTTAAAGTAAGGCTCCGGTGTTAATTTAAGTTAAAGTTAAAGTAAACCCAAAATCAATGACTTTTATATAACTTTTTTAAATAACTTTAATGTTAAAGTTAAAGTAAGGGTGTTTTAATTTAAGTAAAGTTACAGTTAAAGTAAGACCTATAACTTTTTTGTAGTTACAGTTAAAGTTAAAGTATGACCCCTAACTTTTTTAATTTTAGTTAAAGTTAAAGTTTAACTTTTTTGCCCTAGCCACTACACCGTCCTCGCTAGCGACAAAAATACAGCAAGTGTTTTGGTGGCTAGAAATACACGTAAACCATAGGCTAGGCTGATGCATACTTTGCACATTTCTGTTATCGGAGGAAAAACGAATGACAAATGTTCCTTCTCTAGAAGAAACAAAAAGGTGGCAGCGAGCGACGGTAACAGTGCTCAGCAATAGGATTCACGAAGAGGCCTTTTTGCAGCCGAAACAAACAAATCCAAGACGCCTCAACATTATCAAACAAATCAATGATTTAAATTTTATTCACACTATAACATGAGATTGCAAATCAAAACTTTTTAGATTATTAGCTGGATTGGTGATTGTTTTTGTTAAATAATACATGGTTTGTCAATTTCATTGTCAATTTCAGTTGATGGTTTGAGTGTGGGTAATGTTATGTTATTTCAATGTATTGTGATTAATCGGATGCAGAAATAAAGTAAAAAATGGCAAAGTTGTCTGTGATTTTGTGTTTTCCATAATATTACCGCGTTACGCATTATTCCGGAGCGTATTCAATTATCAGTATGTTTTTGAGAGTTCTGTCAAGTTAAGTAGGTAGATTGATTAGTTTAATTTTTTGTTTACAAAGTCAAAAACAGAAAAATAAGCTTCCATTATATTAGTAATGTAATCGACATGTCTAAAACAATATAGGTAATTATCCCACACTAAATGTCAGACTGGAAATTAAACATTAATATGTACAATAAATATATACTAATGTAGTTTAGGCGTCGGGATTACAGATGAAATCGATTTTTCGATGATGTCAATCGACGCCCTTGATTATGCAATCTGACGCCTAAACATTTGCCAGCCAGTAATTAATTACATAGATGTCAAAGTTTAGGCCCAAAGTTTTCAATAAGAGTGACTGCTTTTACCTAAATGGTGCGGCTTAGTTGTGCCGTGTTATCTAAAACATTGCGTATAAGCTGATTAATCAAATAAATTAAGTTGAACCTTGATGTCAAAACATATGTATGTTTGCAGTCAAACGTATCAATCATCGTAACGCAACGTATCATCCGGAAACTTGCATTTCTCTATGAATTATTGAATTACCATCACGAAGGGATTGAGTAAGCGTTTCATGTTGATGGTTACTTATTGTAAAATAGTAGTATTAACAGGTTTTGATACGTTTTTTCAAGACGCAGTTTCACGCTAAAATATTGCCGTAATTACAGCTCATAAGTTCATTTTTTGGTGTTTAGTCAATATTTTAATATCTAAAATCATAATCTGAATTATTTACGGTGTAGAATCTCTAATTTTTTCAGCAAAGTTGAACATCGAAGATAACAGCGCAGTAGTGTCAACTTAGGCCGAGTCTAGTGACAACTATGTCCGACCTGCATATATTTGAATCAGTTTACATTTTACTGTTGTTAAAAAGTTAAACAAAACTGTTGAACATGAGTTTACAACCATCTGAAAGCCAAGAAAATTCTCTATCCAATAATGTAGACTTCACATGCAGTTGCAGCATGAAAAAACGAGCTATTTTGAAAAGAAAAACAAAGTGTCAAAAAGTGTATTGTTGATATTGTTGATTTTTCATTCCAGACTTCCTACCCCCCCCCCCCTAGTGTCTGGCAGCTGATAGACAACTCACAAGTTGACTGTCCAATCCTGACTAATATGCAAATTAGTCTGAATGGTTAGCCAGTCACTGCTCAAACTCTATTATGTACATCGTGATGTCGCCAATCAAAAATTGTAGGGCGGGCCTGTTGATGTAATATATGCAAATTAGGTAGATATTACTTTAGGCTAGTCAATAAATCAGTTTGTGACAAGAGTTGTGGTGAATAAGGCGAAATCAGAGAGATGGAACAGCAGCAGCTTACGGCTTACGGGAATCACAATTTGGGCCTATCCCTCATGCAATGTTATATCCTATTTAAAATGGCCTTCTCAGGGCAAACTGGGATTGTCCCTACTGATGGATTAATACCTATTTTTCCTGGTTTGACTGATGACGTATGTATGTAGTTGTCGCCTTTTGTGCTGCAAAACATGGAACATCTCGTAGTTTATGCAGCATTTGCGATGGACAAAATGCACGTTGAATTTAATGGAGGTAGACTGCGCGATTATCAAAATATGGCGTCACGGTTCAAAATAGGCATGGGTAAATTCGGTCTCGACTCTACATTTTGAAACTTACATGAACAGTGATCTGTTATGTGATGTGTTAAACCTAGGAAATACTGGTTAAAAATGAGAGTTGATCACGTAAAGCAAGTGGTGCCACTAGTTGTGCTGAAACAAGCACCGTGTTTGGTTCAAACTAAAGTAATTTCAGGGTGACGATGGCGAGTTAAAACTCCAACTAACCAAAAAGCGGCATGCTTACTAG
>JASANF010018006.1:0-13466 GCA_030248245.1 Trissonchulus sp. WLG1_4
AATTTTTACGGTTTTGTTAATGTAGTAGGTCCACCTACAAAATATCAAAAAATAAAGCAAATCGAAGGGGGTCGCCAAAAAAGCCAAGCACCGTGTGGTCGATTTTCTCAGAAACCGAGTCATATATATATGGCTTGTACAATTACGTAGTACTCGACTTTTGCACATGCACACAGATTTATCTGCCAGTCACTATACCACTGTTTAACGTTAACCAAAATTATTGCGAAAATAATAAGTACCATACATGGGCGTGAGTGGGTTTTAAAGGCGTTTTCCCCTTTCCCCCCCAGAAGGTATATAGATTTATATATAAGTTCACCCCCCCTGAATGTTTTGAAAGGAGCTTACAACGGCAAAATCGGTGGCTCACAAGGCAAAAATGATGGCTTACGAAGCGAAAACGAGCGAAAAAGTTGCTCTGCACCCCCCCTCCTCCCCCGATGGTTCCCCCTCCCCCGATGGTTCCCCCCCCCCCTCCGAATTTTCTATCTGCCCGCCCACGTATGCTAACTACCCGTTTTTTATGCGATCACACTTCAACAACGGTTTGTCACGACTTCGTTTCAGGCTGCCCAGAAGGCCAAATGACGTGCAGTCCCGGCCTCTATGCTCATTATATGTGGGCCTTGAAAGCAGTGGTCGGCCTAGGCCGAGTGGCCACTGTTCTGGAGGGGGGCTATCATTTGGACTCCCTGGCAGAGGGGGTCGTGTGGAGCCTAAAATCCCTCTTGGGCGACCCCTGCCCCCCGTTGCCCGGACTACAGGCCGTTCATCCGCTTGTGATGGAGGTAGGGTTATAGTGTTTTGAATTGGGGGGGTTCCAGGTGGCTCTTTTGTAGATCAAAATTTTTTTCTCTGGTTTATGCTAATTTGTAGAGTTGATAAGCTGCGGGAAACAGGCTTTGGAAACTGAAGTTTTAGGTGTGAGTGATAAATAGAACTCTGTACGTTTCAATGTATACATGATTCTGGTTGCTGATAGTGTAGAACTTGGGGGAATAGAACTAAGAGAATAGCTAATAAGTAGACTTTGGTATTGTGGCTTGTAGCTCAAGTTGATTGCAGCTGTAATGACGTATGGATTCAACTACTATGATCGTTTCGAAATCGAATTCTCAAATCGTTATTGTTTTTTTTATTTCTAGTTCTTTTTTATAACAGGCTATTTATTAGTGTGTAGTACTGTGTGCTAATCTATATACAGGTACTGTACAGTCTCGCCAAAGCCCTACAACCACACTGGAAATGCCTGCAGTCAATCCACCACCTTCTTGACTCCCTTTCCATTTCCCCTCCCGTCTCTGGCCCCCCCTACCTCGGCTCTCCCAGCTATCCGGACGCCCCCCCTTTTCCCACCCGCGATGTCTACCCCCCAATACCCCCGGAAGTGACCGAAGGATACAGAGAGCGAGTGCAAAAGATTGTAGCTCAATACCGGTCGGCTGAGCCTACCAATGGACAACTATCTGCTATAGTGTTTGATGAGAGTTAGTCTTTTGTGCATTTTTGTCCGTAAGCGTGTCTGTTTTTCCGTAAGCAATAATTGAGTCTTGTCCATAGTTTTGTGTAGGATGCTTTTTGCATATCAGTCTAAAAGATGCATTATATGGGTGGTATAGTTTCGACTGAGCGGACATTCGTATTTTGTATCTGAATCACCTCTAATCTGTTCAACGTTGTGGGATAAATGTTAAATATTTAATTATTGAAAAACTATTAATTATATTTTTATAATCGTAAGACTTTAGTAAGACTTCATTTCACTTTTAGCCAAGAAAGTGCCCAAAGAATCACTTTTTGGTTTCTATGGCACAATTATTTACATGCTAACTTTCAGTGTATATTTTACTTGCTAAGCAAGCGTAAGGGGCTGTAGATATGAATCTACTTTATGTCTAAAATAGAGTTATTTTTAGGAATGCTAAAGCACCGCTGCTCCGAGCCACACCTAGAATGCCCTGAGCGACTGTCAATCGTTAGGGAAGAACTTAAGGCTAAAACAAGTCTTAAAAATTGTCTCATACTTCAGGGAAGACCAGCTAGCCAGGATGAATTGCTGTTAATTCATAGGTTAGTTTTTTGTAATGAAAAGCTAACTTAGTTGGTGAAAAAGTTAGGTTCTATTGATTATTAAAAAATCTGATTCTTTAATCTGAATTTCAAAGTCTGACAAGACTTTGCTGGACCTGAAAAAAAAACAGGTGGCGTGATTTTACTCGTTGTACTCTTGATGCTCGCAAGTCGCTCTTTTCGTAATGAGATCGCGTGTTTCTTTTTGTCTCAGGGTCCAGGATTTTTGGGTTCGAATAATGTTAGTCTGTTCGAATGATTCTCTTTAACTTTTTGTTGTTTTAGTGCGGATCACATCAATTTTGTGCAGTCGTTGACCTCCGCTTCGATATTGTCAGACTCCGCCGAAACCATTCCAACCTATTGCTGTGAAGTTAGTTTTGAATATTATTTTGCTGTTCGTAATAAAGCTGCTGCTAGTTGTAGAAGCCTTTTTAGGGAGGCTAACCTCACCACTGTAAATCCGTAGCCAATACACGTAATTGTTGAAACTAAACATTTCTACTAGCCAGATTCAGGGCCTTCTGCTGTGTGACTTATCGTATTCACTAGTTACTACCTATATGTCGTGATCTTATCCTGACTACATTGAGCAGTTTGTCTGCTGTGTAGTACTGTTATTAAAAGTTCCATATCTGTTGCGTTCAACTCTCACAGGTTATGGGCCTGGCACCTGGACAGTAATGGCGGCAACAATGACTGACGAAAGTACAAAGTTTGAAAAACTGAATGGATCGAACTACTTCAATTGGAAATTTCGCATGGAAATGACTTTGAAAAAGGACGGCTTATGGGGTTATGTGACTGAAACTATAACTTTGGGCGCTCGGGCTTCACCTCAGGAAAGGTTGACATTTACGACTAAATCAGACAAAGCTCTTGCTATTATATGCCTGGGGGTCAACGATAACCAGTTGGTTCACGTCCGAAATGCTGCAACGCCTAAAGAGGCATGGGATCGCTTGTCTCGCCAGTATGAGCGTCAAACTTTGTCGAACAAAATTCTGCTAAAAAGAAAGTTTTTGAACTTGCGTTTACTGGAGAACGGTTCATTTTCTGATCATTTGGCAGAAGCTCAAGTAATTTCGGATCAGCTATCTGCCATTGGCGCCCCTGTCCCTGACGACGACTTTGTTGCTTCACTTTTGGCAAGCCTACCTCCGTCTTACGACAGTTTAATCACTGCTCTAGAATCGCGGGATGCTGCCGATCTGACGAGAGAGTTTGTAATTGGAAGATTGCAGCATGAAGAAGAACGGCGAAAAGGTATGTCCTGCGCTGGTCATGCTGACAATGTGGACAACAAAGTTCTATTTTCGAACGATACTCGTCCGTCGAAATATCATCAGTCGGGTTTGGCAACGAGCCGTCAACTCCAGTACCGTCAGCAGAGTAAACCTAAAGGCAAACCGTTCCACCCCAAGTGCTACAACTGTGGCAAACGCGGCCACATTGCGAGGGTATGTCGTGCACCTAGAAACTTCGCAAATGAAGCAGGTGCTGTTATTGACACTGAACAAAACGAACTTTTTATGCTGAGTGATAGCGCGGATAAGAGTGGGGGATGGGTGATAGACTCTGGAGCCACGAGGCAAATGACATTTCAGCTTGCTCAAATTTCTAATTATGAACGGTTCAAAAGTCCGATTCCAATTTCACTTGGAGACGGAAGACCAGTTAACGCATTCGGTCAGGGTGATGTTACAATAAAGCTGCACAGTGGAAAGTGCGGTCTACTTAAGAATGTATATCATGTGCGAAACTTATCCAAGAACCTGTTTTCGGTGAAGGCAGCCACGGCCCAAGGACTCATAGTGGAATTCACATCCGAAGCATGCCTGCTGAAACGGGATGGCAAGGTGGTGGCCAAGGGTCTAGCTAGTGGAAAACTGTACTATCTACAGTGTCGCAGTGGCTTTGATCCTGCGACTGATGCTGATGCGGGAATGGTGGTGACTACCAGTCCAGTTAGTCTGCAGGTTTGGCATGAGAGGCTCGGACACTTGAATTTTCAAGACGTTCGTATGCTAGCCACAAACCCCAATATGGTTTCTGGTTTAGCTGTAAAAACAGGGTCCGATAAGATACCAAACACAATATGTGATGGATGTGCACTAGGGAAGTTTACCAGGAAGCCTTTCAAAGAAATTGGTACGCGCGCGAAGGAAATCCTGGGTTTAGTGCACACGGATGTTTGCGGCCCCATGCAAACCGAGTCGGCTGGTAGGAAGCTTTACTTTCTCACGTTTATAGATGACTTGTCCCGCTACACCCACGTTTATTTTTTGCGTCAAAAGGCGGAAGTGTTTAACTGTTTTATAAATTTTGTCAGAACTGCATCAAATCAAACTGGTTGCGCCGTCAAAGTCCTTCGGTCTGATAATGCCAAAGAGTTCACTTCCGCGGAATTTACTGATTTCTGTAGTTCTGAAGGCATAGTGCAGCAATTTTCTGAGCCCTACACGCCGGAGCATAATGGAGTTGCCGAGCGTATGAATGTTAACCTTGGTAGAAGCTGGCCGTTCCATGCTGCTGCACGCAAAAATGGCACGCAAATACTGGGCCGAGGCCATTTCTACTGCGGTGTATGTCAGAAACAGAAGTCCAACAGTTGCGGTACCCGGCAAAACTCCGATTATGGTTTGGACACAGAAAAAACCAGATCCGTCACATCTACGAACTTTTGGTTGCTACGGCTTTGTTCACGTGCCTGATACAAAACGACGTAAGTGGGATCCAAAAAGTACCCGCTGTAGATTTCTCGGATACGCTCAGCCTGGTTATCGTATGCTAGATAGTACTGGCAGAATTCTGATAAGCCGGCATGTTCAGTTTGAGCCGGAACGACCGTATGAACCGAATCAGGAAACTTTTATGGATGAAGTTAATATTGGTTGCAGCGTTATACCGCCTAAAAGTATAGCGGAGGCGATAAAGTCAGAACATGCAGATAAGTGGCTCGCTGCAGCTCAAAGTGAATATCAGTCTCTAATGGATACTGGAACTTGGGAATTAGTTGAGCTTCCCAAGGGCAGACAAACAGTCAGTTGCAAGTGGGTATTTTGCGTTAAGACAAAGGCGGACGGAACTATTGATCGATTCAAAGCAAGACTGGTGGCAAGGGGTTTCAGCCAGGAACACGGAATCGATTATCAAGAAACATTTTCGCCTGTAGTAAAGTATCCGTCGGTACGGGCAATTTTGGCATTGGCAAACATGTATGACATGGTAGTGCATCAAATGGATGTAAAAACCGCTTTTTTGAATGGAATACTGACTGAAGAAATATATATGGATCAACCAGAGGGATTTGTTGATGGGAAAAACAAGCACCTAGTTTGTCGGTTGGTAAAGAGCCTTTACGGACTAAAGCAAGCAGCGAGATGCTGGAATGATACTCTTGACGGATTTTTAAAGTTAGATGGGTTCACACAAAATGCGGCAGATAACTGTGTGTACTCTAAAGATAGTAAAAACACAAAAGTTATAATTGCCGTTTACGTTGACGATTTAATTATTGCTTCAAACAATGTTACTGCACTGGTGATCACAAAACAGACAATATCGGATCGATTCAAAATGACTGATCTAGGTGAGCTACAATACTGTCTCGGAATACAGGTGTTAAGAAATACAGATGAGGGCACCATGTTCTTGAAGCAGCAAAAATATCTCGCCAATATGATAGAGTCTTTTGGATTACAAGACTGCAAAGAAGCCAAGACGCCATTGGAGCCGTGGTTGCAGTTAAAAAGACTAGACAAGCCTGAAGTATCAACAGCAGAGTATCAGCGAGCAGTAGGAATGCTTCTCTACGCTGCGTTGATAACTCGTCCGGATATTGCTGCTGCCGTACGTCTGGTCAGTCAGCATGTGAAGAATCCAGGTAAAGAGCACTGGATTGCTGTAAAGCACATACTGAGGTATATAAAGGGCACCTTAGATGTTGGAATCAAGTACACGAGAAATTCAGGTTTGTCAGACGGTTCACTGATACATGGCTACGGAGACGCAGACTGGGCGGGAGATCCTGACAATCGTCGCTCCTGTACAGGATACGTATTTCTAATGGCAGGCGGTCCTGTAGCATGGCTTAGCAAGCTTCAGAGCAATGTTGCTCTATCTACGGCCGAAGCTGAATACGTGGCACTCTCTGCCGCGATACAGGAAGCCGTATGGTTTCGGCATTTGTTGAAAGGACTTGGTTTTGAGGTGAAAGAACCAACTAAAGTGTATGAAGATAACCAGAGTTGTATAGCGATGGTTAAGAATCCTATACAGCATGGTCGCACGAAACATATCGACATCAAGCTCCATTTCAGTCGTGAAAGAGTCCAGTCTGGTGAAGTGGAAGTATGCTACTGCCCTACTTCGGAGATGATTGCCGACGTGATGACAAAGGCTCTAGACAAAATGAAGTTTGAAAAACTTGTTAAACTTATGAATCTGGGGAACTAACAATCTAAGAAATGGGGGGGAGTGTTGAAACTAAACATTTCTACTAGCCAGATTCAGGGCCTTCTGCTCTGTGACTTATCGTATTCACTAGTTACTACCTATATGTCGTGATCTTATCGTGACTACATTGAGCAGTTTGTCTGCTGTGTAGTACTGTTATTAAAAGTTCCATATCTGTTGCGTTCAACTCTCACAGTAATGTGTTTGAAAAATCTTGGAAGGTTTTGTGTGAGTTCTGGCGTGAACTAACTTTTTGGGAAAAATAATAATGAGATGGTATGGTTACAAGAAGCCGAAACATTGACTGGAAATCTGGAATGCACGTAAAGTGTTTAACTTTGGAGTTGGCTTAAGTCTAACCAAGAGTACATAAATAGGATATTACTATACTATTATGTACACTTGGTGACGCTTACACTTTCTTCCAAAATAGAAATGGAGCGGACACGCGAATGGATAAGTACCTTGTTACGAGATGTCATGTACACGAGGTCATGGTCTGGGCGGGGGCTTGTCAGGTATTTTGCGAAATTTTAGGGGGCTTTTGTGGACATTTCGAGGGCTTGAACTGACAAAAACGCAAACATTTCCAATTTTTTTTGGCTAAAACTGGAAAATTTTTGCCAAAATGTGGATATTTTTAGCGATGTTGTGCCTTTTTGGTCGATTGTGAAGCATTTTACAGCAATTTTGGGAAATTGTTTCAGTTTTTTTGACCATTTTTTTCAGTTTAAGGCAAGAGGACTTGTCTAGTTGGGTCAAATCTGATGGCAGGGGGCTTGCCCCCTCCCAGACTCCCATGTACAACGGTGTTTACGAGTTTACCTATACCTTTACTCAGTGACTTGGTTTTTGATCATTGTCGTGCGTTTTTTAGGCTACCTTTGAGGCGGCCTCAGTGGCCGTGGGGTCCGGCCTAAGGCTTCTGGAGCATTTATTGGCCGGCCAATGCGGTTCCGGCCTGGCTCTAGTCCGGCCTCCCGGCCACCACTCCAGTGCAACCGGTCCCGGCGGCTTTTGTTTTTTCAACACTGTGGCCATTATGGCCGAAGCTGCCAAACAGAAATTTGGACTAAAGCGGTGGGAGTTGGTTTTTTAGAAAATTCTAAAGGTTTAGAATTTTCTAGAAAAGAAAAAGAGGTTTAGACAGCGAAAATAAAGATGCCAAGAACATGAAAAAATACTAATTGACCAAAGATTGTTGAGCCCCGAGGCTAAATAGTTGACACAATATGATCATAGCCCCTATTTGCTGTTCCTTTGATGATTCAAATGAATTTTTTGTAGAAATCGTGTGTATCATTCATCAGCAATTTCTGGTCATACTTTAGTACCCAGAATTTGAATAGTTCATAATGCATGTTGGTTTAATTATTTGTATGTTTCACCTGCATAAAAGGAGGTTGACCTAATTCAGACGAAATTCATCTGATTCAGACGTTTCGACTGTCTGAATAAGCTCAATCTTTGTTGTAAATTTCGAGATTTCAGAGTTTTCACCTTTCACCAGCTTTTTTTCATTCCAATTATTTTCAGTCATGACCATTGTGTAAATTCTGGGCTAGTGGATTAAAATTCTTTCGATATTGAACAGTTTTTTAAGTATCGTGATTTTGGTCTTTATTTTACGCCTGATAACTTCGTTAGGACTTGCGGTTATCATACCAACACAGTGTAGCCTTTAATGCATCATATTGGTGAAGTTTTTAGCTTTTGTCAATTTGTTATCTTTTCTATTTCTTATCTTTTTTATTTTTTTTAGCATCTTAATTCTGGATGTGGACATTCATTTTGGCAACGGTACTTCGGACATTTTTCTCTCTGACCCCAGTGTGCTCTACATTTCACTGCATCGGCACGAGAGTGGCACCTATTATCCCAGACAGGCCTGGCAGGGGTCGGCCACCAATATCGGCCTTGGGCCCGGCCTAGGCCGCAATGTCAACATTGCCTGGCCCCAGGCCGACGTTTATGATGCCGACTATTTGTTTGCTCTGCATAGTGTAAGCTGGACTTGAACTGTTTGGAATTTCTGCGACTGAGGCCACTTTCTACATTTGATTTTACGGATAGGATTGAAATGTATTTTGCTTAGTAACTTATCCAAGAGCTGAGGTTGGCTTATAGGAGTTTGGGCTGTTTTATAACTGTTTAGTACAGTAAATGTTTGTTTCATAGACGAGGTCATAGTATTGTGTTATTGGCAAAATAAATTCTAATCTAATCCGTTAAATCCTTTCAGGAATTGGCCCTGAGTTTGCTCTGTTGGGAATTTCCAAGATTAGAATACTAGCAGATGAGCAGATTTGCATTCCTATTTGGTACAATTGGATTGGGTCGATTCACCAACTTTTTTTTGTTTTTTTTACTTTTTTCCCAAGCCCCTTCTGCCCTTTTTAAATGGTTATTGTAACCCCCTGTAAAATGTTGAAAAATCTTAAAACAAGTCCGATCCCAGACAAGGGGACCCGTGTACATGACTGCAACAATATTTTAATCCAAAAAGCTATTCCGTTTAATCCCATCAAACGTAATCCCAACTCCATTAATCATTTAGCTAATCCTG
The DNA here is from genome assembly GCA_030248245.1 of Trissonchulus sp. WLG1_4. NCBI lineage: Eukaryota > Metazoa > Nematoda > Enoplea > Enoplida > Ironidae > Trissonchulus > Trissonchulus sp. WLG1_4. The sequence goes on from JASANF010018006.1 coordinate 9,098, forward strand.
CCCCTCTGTCTGGAGTTCAACCCTGAGCTGGTTCTGCTGAGCGGGGGTCTGGACTGTCTGGAGGGTGACCCGATTGGTGGGGCCCATTTGACCTCTGACCTTTTGGCCTACTTCCTGCATTCTTTGCGAACACTGGCTTTTGGGCGAGTGCTGTTTGTTTTGGAGGTGGGTTATATCAAGAGTACATATTAATAGTCTCCTTTTATAGAATAGTGAGACACGTACTGTACATGTACAGCGAGACATGTATATACTCTTGGTTACGTGAAACTTCAAGTTGAGTTAAAAAAAGCAGAACCCTTTTTGGTGATTGGATTTCAAGACTTTACTTACTTTACTTACTTTACTGGTGTTACTTTAGCAGAGATTTCATGTCATATAATTTTTTCGTAATATTGTTAAATTTTTTAAAGCCCCGCTGGTTCGTGTTAGATACTTTTTACACTGAGCTAGCGACCTTTGTCATTGTTAGTATTTTACTGATAATATGACAGTTTGTATTCATTCATTCGCGCTTGTGTAACGTGTATCTTGTTTGATTCTTGTGTTTTTCATTTTGCGTGGTTATTCTGCTGTGAAGTTTTCACCGTTTTGACAGAATCTGTTTCTGTTTTTGCCGTTGATTTTTGTTTTTTTGGTACTTTTTCAGGGTGGTTACTCATTAGCCAATTTGAAAGCTGGTATTCCTAAAGTTCTTGATTGCCTTAATGGACGCCTGGAAAATTTGAATTTTCAAAATTTAACCGACAGTGGAGTTCAACCGTTTACTGTGGATCTAATTGCGGCCTTAATAACAAGCCTTAAACCTCACTGGAAAATGTTGTCCGATTTATATACACAGCCTAATGTTACGGATAGCCAAGCTGACAAAATATTATCAGTTGACTCTCAGTCCAAAGACAAGGCCTCGAGTCTAGGCCAAATGGCCAAAACTGATTCGGCCTCTAGGCCAGATTTAGGCCAAAATCCCATGGCCGGAGCCATAGCTGGTGACCAGGCCGGAAATCCAGGCCTGTCGGCCAACCAAATGGCTTCTGGCCAATCCGTGGCCGATGGCCAATTTTCGCCCCGGCAGGATGTGGCCCAATTTCTTGGCCTAGACCCCGCCCGGGTGGCCGTCCCAGAAACCATGTTTGCCGTGGAGCCCCTGGCCTGGTGTCCCCATTTGGCCGAGGCGCTTCGACCGCTCCCGCCACAGTTTTGCTTCGATCTGAATGCCGAGTGTCTGGAGTGCAGAAATGTGGGCGAAAATTGGCTGTGTTTGAATTGTTATGAGGTAGTGATATTTTAGTGTTTAGTATTTTAGTGATAGTGGTTTTTTTACTTTGATTGTGAACAAGAATTTTTTTATGAATTGAGTAAAGTTGAAAATTGTTTTATTTTTGAAAAACACCTATTGTATCGAAGGATACCACTGCGTTTTTACGCTCAGAGCCAAAACGTATAATTTGTGAAACATAATAAATAGCAAATAGCAGCATAACAAAAAGCAACGAGTGCAACATTGGCAAAACTGTGCTGCTGCTCAAATCGATTTTAGGTTAGCTACGTTTATGACTTCTAACTTTTCCAAACTTTCAGTTTAACCCATTTCTTGCTTTTTTTTTTCAGGTCCACTGCAGTCGTTATGTGGCCGGCCACGGTTTGGACCACTTTTCGGCCACTGGCCATTTTCTGGCCCTTAGCTTTTGTGACCTGTCCGTCTGGTGCTACGGCTGTGACTATTATGTGCGGCACGAGAGTCTGACGGACATTCTGCAAGCGGCGGCTCAGGCTAAGTTTGGTCACCCGGCGCAGTAGCCAATCAGAATGCAGCTGTGACTCCAACGGACCAATCGGATTACAACAGTGGGACTAACGAACCAATCGGATTACAGCTGTGGCGCTAACGGACCAATCGGATTACAGCAGTGGCGCTAACGGACCAATCAGATTACAGCAGTGGCGCTAACGGACCAATCAGATTGAATAATGACTTGAATAATGGATTAAAGGGATTAAAGGCTGGATTAAAGTGATTAAGATGAGTAATTATTTATTGCTATGTTTTATAGCGTTAGAGAATGTATGTACTTAGGGTTAGATGTAGGGCCTCTTTATCATATGGTTAACGCGTAGTTATCACATATATCATATATATATATATATATATATATATATATATATATATATATATATATATATATATATATATATATATATATATATACATATATATATATATAACTTATCATATAAGCAAGAGTACATATTAGGATCTTATTATGTACTCTTACCATAAGGTTATAAGCTCACTTTAACCATAGTTAACGGCATGATTATTTAACTACATATTATGATAAATATGCCTTTAATGGTAGATTCACCTTCAAAAGAAGCTTTGTAGAAAAACTGGCAAAAAATAAACCTACTAGCTAGGTTTTCGGTTAGACTAGCTATTTTCGAGTTTCAGCTAAATTTTGCATTATTGATCATTGATCGATTGTTTTTTCTAGCTGAACAGAATACAGCTTCATAAGTATGGATTGACGATTACTTTCTTTTGTTTGTTCAAGTTTTCAATATAATGTATTGCTACGCCTATTCTAACTTGAGTATAAATTGTTCCTCTATCTGAACAGTTTGCTACTACTAATGTTTGTTATGTTTTTGTACAGTTTTGTAATTATTGTTTATGTGTAATTTTTCGTGTGCAATTATTGTGTGCCTTTTGTGTAGGCATCGGGTTCCGAGCTTTTTTTTTGAAAGTTTTTTTCGTATTTAATGGACAAAGTTTAGAATTTGGACGAAATATAATTTCCAAAAACCTTTACCTGAGCTTGAACTTCGGAATGAGAACTTTCTACTTATTCAATAATCAATACCTACAGTGTCACAACCCTGCCACAGTTTATTGATATTCAGTTCACCGTGACGTATGTCAGTATCATACATGTATGAGGGGTGGCACGTGGCCCCCCCCCCCCTAAAAAATCGAGGGCCGGGGGGAGGGGTCCGAAAATTTGGGCACAAATTGAGTAAGAATGACTTTTTGGGAAAAAATTTTCAAAATTCTGCAAAATTTAGGGTATTTTTCGTTGTTCAGCGGGAGAGGGTCTTCAAAATTTGGCTGGAGAGTCCCCCCCAAAAAAAAAAACTTTGTATGGCGAGATGCCGTTGCTTCGAAGGCAGTGCTTCCAAACTTGATTGGTTTTACCGACTTGTTTTCATACCATTCTATTTATTTGATTATGGGAATAATATTGGATAAAATTGATTATTATTGTTTGTCGTTATTTAGTGAAGAGTTAAGGGTTGCTTGAGAACATTCAAACGAATTTATTATTTAACTACATACGATAAAAGTAGGTATATGTAGTAAGTATCGATAGTAGTACATGCTAAATGGGATTTAGTTGGAGTTTTGACACATTTGTTGATTAATAATGTTGGTGATTATGTGGTTCCGATGAAATATCCAAGGACCACGACTACCGCAATAGCGAGCACCAGAAATGTCCCAAACACGGTAATGCGAAAATAGTGGCCCTGAAAATAATTGGAGAATAAGTTGGTGCAATTGGCTGTTAGGAGTCAGCATAATATTAGTTCCTAGGTTTCGAAAAAAACATGAAGCAAGTCACTAAAGTGCGACTAGAAAATGCAGGTATGTATCGAACTTCATTGCTTCATAGCACATGACATAGCTGTATGTGATAAACCCCATAAATACACCATTGAAAAACATTGTAGTCGTAGATTTATTATTTTATCTAAAAACTGCCGTGTTCTTATGCCGCCCTCACGGTTACTGAGATTCACGTAAACCGCACTCAACCTTATACGTAAGGCAGAAAGAACTGCCTTGTGGCGTACGTAGTTCTTACCAATTTAAATTTGTGCAATGGTTCTTCCAGAATGAGAGCGGTCAGCAGCAGAGCGCAGACATAGACGGCGAGCTCTGGGGCCCCGTAAGCTATAGACTCACGGCCCAGATAGGGAAACAAGGCATGAGCGTACCACAGTGCTGCACCTAAACACAAATCACTGACCCAAAACACTAATGACTTACCCAAAACAGGGTGAAGCAAGGTTACATTCACTGGGGCATATATGGGTCACAAATCAGGTATTAGCTAGTAGGAAATAGGCGCACTTCAGGATGGATAACGAATTCCAGTTTACTACTGTTAAAAGTTTACTTGTCTTAAAACGCCTCCAGGGATCCTCCACACGGGGGCAACCGACCCTACCTACGCTACGCCCCCGGGTCTTTTCCGTTATTCCCCCCAGTCCAGAATTTGGAATTTGCTGAGCGCATTGGCATTTGCATAACTTCTTACAATGACAGAATATACGAAAAAATAAAAAAAAGTTCTAAGAAATATAC
>JASANF010018007.1:0-12314 GCA_030248245.1 Trissonchulus sp. WLG1_4
TATAGTGCATCTGCTATTTTGAAGTCGATCGTGTACCTATAGCGCTGGGGAGGGGGCTCGAAGGTAATTCACGTGTAATGGGATAGACAGTACAGCCAAGACGGTTATAGATGGACGACTGTAGCTTTGTATGCGAATATAAACCCATATACTGCGCATTGCAGGGTGCTATTAGTTTTGCAGTCAGATTTTCCTGATAGCCAGAACTGGTGCACCCTCCTCCGGCACCATGAAAACGTGGTTTTTCGTGACTTTGTCAATGTATAACGCTTTAATGGCTAATCACTCGTGCTGTATTGTTACGATGTCACAATAAATACGTGCAGGAGTGTCAGTTGATATTGTTTGGTCAGTGTCGTGTATGGTGTTTCACTTTGGCACCCCAGGCGAATTGGCAGAAGTCTCAGGTCTCATCAAAAAGTGACCACCTAGGGTGGAAAATTTTTTTAGATTATTTTTATAAAATCTCGCTTCTAGGGGTTGTTTGGGCCCTAGAACACGAATCTGGGGTTAGTTTTTTCTTATCACCCCCCCCCCCCTGGATTCGCCTATACGTCCCCCCCCCCCCCAGAGTATATACCCCCCAGGCGGTCATAAGGGATCAAATTTTCGAAATTGAGATTTTGATGTCCATAAGGGCAATTTGGGCCCCTGAACACAAATCCGAGGTTTATTTTCGTCTAGGACCCCTTTGAACCCCCCTATTGCCCCTTCAAGGTGCCCCCTTAGGGGGGTCAAAATGGGGCAAATTTTCGAAATTGAGATTTTGATGTCGATAGGGGGTGTCAGTTGATATTGTTTGGTCCGCGTGGTGTGCACTGGTCCACGTTGGTAGCCCTAGCAAAGTGCCAGAATGGTCAATTTGTCCAATATTTTCAATTTTTTTTAGTAACTGTGAAAAAGGTTAATTTGAGTTGCCGAACACGAATATAACGTCACTTTGACCAAAATTAATGATCACTTTTCAGAATGTATTATTTTCTTACAAATATACAATTCAAGTGTCAGCTTTCATGTCGTCAAGTAAAATAGCTGCAGCGGAAAAAGGAATAGGATTATTATAAAAATGCCCTTTCACCAAGGGCAGCAGTGTGGGTAGAATAGGAAAGTGGGCTGATCTTATAGCGGAAAAATGCTAATAAGCCTGTCAAACACCCGGGACAAGTTTTGCAGCCGAATAGGGAAACTAAATGAAGCGGACAAGAGCTGCGTCAGAATAGCAGTCGCCCGACACGTTAGTGCTTTCTGCACCCTATTCGCGCGAATTAGTCAGCCATTATCATCATTTGCACTGTTGCCGGAAAAGTGTCGTGTACTTCATTGGTTCTTGGTGTTATTTACTTGGCAAGCTAAATATGTCCTGAAAAATTATTTTTCATCCATAATAATATCAATTGATCGCCAATCGCCATTTATTTTTATTGTTATATGTAAATGTAGTTTAAGCTTATATCAATTCTACAGTTATTTATATTAACTAGAGTTATACGGTTGTATTGTAACATTTTATGCTTCGTATTGAATATTAGTAGTTAATATCTGTATAATAATGATACAATGTTAAGTTGGAATGCGCCATTACTCATTTGTAATTTTCAAGAAAGATGTCTATATACAAAACAAAAATAGATTGCGCGTGCAGAAATTTAAATGAAATACCTGTATGTATCTGTAGAGTATTAATAGTTTATAATCTATACACCTGACTCTAAGTTTTGAGTGCTAGTAAGCGTCAAAAATGTTTTTCCTAATTATTCGCGCGAATACGGAGCAGAAAGCACTAACGTGTCGGGCGACTGTTATTCTGACGCAACTCTTGTCCGGTTCATTTAGCAAGCTGAGTTTCCCTGTTCGGCTGCTATACTTGTCCCGGGTGTTTGACAAGCTTATTAGCATTTTTCCGCTATAAGATCAGCCAACTTTCCTATTCTACCCACACTGCTGCTCTTGGTGAAAGGGCATTTTTATAATAATATATATGAAATTTTGCTGAAAAGCTAGTTAACCAGTATAAAACATCCGGCGGTGCAAAAATTACTGAAAAATGTCTACTTTAATGTATACATAGTGGATTGTATTTCAAAAATTAATTCAGTTTTAGCAAAAAATAATAGTTTTAGTTTAGTTTAAACAATTTTTATTTGAATTTTGATTTATAGTGAAACGAACTTTAGTTACAAGTATTGCAGTTGAATTGCTAATTTAGTTAATGAGTTGCTGGCTCACACAATCCATACGTTATATACCAAAAATATGCGCTTACGGACAGGCATGAATGAACCTGATGAGCATAAAGCTTTGGAACACATTCAACAGCTTTTGTCTGTGAAACTACAAGGTATTATAGGACTTAATAGCTTTATATGCATAATATGTGCTTACACCTACCAATCCACAGGCAGGTAAACAAAAGCACAACCTAAGCCTAAACCTGACAAGCTGCTGCCTTTGATATCAGATATACAGTATATCACCAAAATACTTATTCAAACTACAGCTAACATTAAATAGCCTATAAAGTCGTTTATATACAGTTTATCCAGCACGTAAAAGTTAATAACCGAGATTTACATTGGCATTTTAGTATAGAAAATGAACATTGCATATTTCAGTTGTAGACAATAACAGTAATTATATAATCTATACAGTCTGTCTACTACGTGGAATAGAAATAGCAGAAGAAACTATTGAACAATTAGGTGCTACAGTGGAAAAAGACCATTATATAGTAACAGCAGAAAAAATAAAATTACTCATCATCAACAGTTTATACGTTAAACAATGTTATACTGTTTTAAATTTCACAAAAATCTACTATCCAGTGCTGTATTTTAATAGGTTAATTAGACCTAGTTGTGCTAAATTTAGCAAGTTTTTTCACGAAATATAAAAAATATTATATCAAGCCATTAGAGTGGTTACTGCAACGGTGCTGAAATAAGCAAGGTTCCACTCAGCTTTTTACAAACTGTTCATTAGGTGTGCAAAAAGTCTCACAGCAGCATGTAGCAATCCTTCATATATTTCCTATCTATCAAATGGTATCCCTTACCGATTCAAGCCGTTTCAACTGCTCCTCTAGCCGGCATTGCCATTCCAAAGCGTGCAGCCAGGACTCGTGCCAGCGTCTCTCCACCGTATTCAACAGCAACCGTCGTCGGCCCCCGCTGCTCTGTCCCGTCTCAGGCTCACTTACGGCCCCTTCCGGCTGCGACTGCTGCTGCTGCTGATTGCCCCAAGACTGTCGCAAATTATTCACCAAACTTTGGCCTTGTTTGGCAATTTGATGTTGTAATTGCTGAAATAAAGATTAAAAAGAATAAATATACAATCTAATTAAATCAAATCACATAATGTTTACTTCTGTAGGATTTAACGCAGCATATGATTACAAAATTATGATAATACTTAAAAAATGCTTAAAAAATAAATGGTAAACAAACACTGATGCAATTTCTCTATAAAAACTTTTAAATGCAGAAATCCGAAGTACACTGTACGCATAGTAGATACTGGCTACACTGTAAGTTAGGTGCCCATTTTTCGGTTGGGAGTTAGTCTTAATTTCTACAAAAGTTCTAAGTTGCAGTAAAAATAAATCGATATACGCAAAATATAATTTTTAACTGTTGGATATGGAGACAAAACCCTCAACAAACTTGCTTATTAGGCGTCACTTGGTAGAATAATTGACTATTAGATGCAACTGAATAAAAAGTTTTGCTAAGAAACATTTCATCAAAACTCCATTTTGGAAAACTACATACAGGACACAATTGACTCTACAAAAAGCTGAACCCCCGGATAGAAAATCCACTTCCAGGGTCATTATAGGTTTCTAAAAAGTGCCAAAAAGGGTTAGGCTTCAAGATGAAGCTTACGTTTAGAGAACTACAAATTACCCACAGAGCGTATGGCCTTTGCCAAATTCAACCCACACCAGCCCAACCAAAACATGCCTTTCAAAACAAACAAATGGATACAAACTCAAGAGGACAATGGTTGCAAAGCTGCCGTTTATATTTGGCTTAACCAAAACAAACAGCGACACTAGAAAACTTGTAATTTGACGCTGGTCTGGTGACCGCTAGGGCTTATTGGCCAGATAGTACTGTACAAGGCTAGCATGGACTCGAAGCTTCAAAACACAACCGTATCGATAAGTTCTATGAAGAAATATAATTGTCAAGAAACAACTTTTTTCTCTGAAGTTGGGGCACTCTAAGACACAGTATTTAATATTAAAGCAAACGTTTATGCTAGTTGATGGACCGTACTGTACTGTATATAATTATTATTTCTGTTAAAATGGAAATTTTTGAAAACTGAAAGTTTTCAGTTGAGTTTTCGCTGGACAAAATTCGTGATTTGACAGAGGGTGCGATTCATACTGCTACTTCATAAGTCCGACTTTTTCGCTGAACCCTCGATCTAGTTGGTATCCCGATATCTCTATTTTACACAAGCTTTATGTTTGTCTCATTAGCATTTCTTTGCAAAAAAAGGGATAGAGCTGTTCTGTGGTGTGTTTTCTAAGATTAAGGAAAACAGACACCAGGGGACACAAAATTGCAAAAAATGGGCTTAATTACATACAAAGAAATGTCACAATTATCGTTTGGTTTTGGAAACCAAATTGCAAGTCGTCGTCAAAATTTCAAAAAAATTGACCTACACCAAAATTTCCATCTGAATTCACATTCTATTACCGGTCAGAATAGCCCAGACAAGTCTAAACAACTACGATGACCATAGATAATGATAAACAAAACAAGTCAACGTCAAAGGTCACCCTAAAAGTATGCTTTCAAATCTAAAAAACCAAAAAATCACGCTGCAAAGAAACAATCCCCTCTTCTATAGGTAGCTGTTGGTTACTGATCCCAAGCCTAGCTGTGAAAGAGGAATACATCCGAATTAACAGCATGCTAACAGGTTAATTAGCGCCCGTTATATCACACACGACATGTGGTGCATGAGGCGGCTGAATCAAAGACAGGATATGGGCATGGCCATATCAAGAAATCAAATATGAACCCAACTTTATAACTACTTGGAGGCGGAGCCCACATCTTGGTAGTGACAGCATATATATATTACTTACAAATGAGCTGCTCACGATACAGCTTATTCCATGAAATCGTGGGAAATCTTATGTACCCATACGTATGTAGCCTATACATTATAAGAAGGGGATGAGCGAAACCCTGCTGGCCTGCTGCAAATCAAGAGTCCGGTCTGCACTGAGTCTGTAGTATGGGCTACAGTTAGTACGGGTTTTTAGCACACACCCTTCCTTTAGGTACTTAACTTAATCACAGAAATACCATGAAAAAGTATAGCATGATTCGATAAGCCAAATCTTTACTTCAACTACTTGGGCACTCAGGGATCAACACTTGTGAGGTCGAGCTAGACCTTTCCATCTGTTTCGAAATGCAACATTTCAGCAGGAAAACCTAACAGGTTTCGTAGAATTACATAGTCTCTATGCCCAAAAAGTTAGTGTTTATTCAAGTCCAGCTGCAAGTTTGAAGTAAACAAAATGGGTGAATAAAGGCAAGTCTTGAGACCAGGGGTGGACGCGGGTCGTGGGTACCCGCGGGTTGGGTTGGGTTGGGTCGGAAAATTTGAGCCGTGGGTCGACCCGCGGGTACCCACTCCAGGCTGCGCGGGTCGAAAAAAATTTTTCCGACCCGTGAAAACTGGAACCTGAAGAAATTGTCCACAAGGGTCCCCCCTTGGTTTTTATAGCCCGGCCAAAAAAATTTCTGATACGTCTCCAATTGACAAAATTTGGTCTAAAAATCAAAAAATTCTGAAAATTTTTTTCCCAGGCCCCTGCAAACTCTGTGGCTTACTATTCCTTGTTATTAACTTTCATGAAAGTCTTTATATGCATGTCTACTAGAGTACATTATGCTGTATTTACTTGTGTAATATACTGTCTGATATGAAGTTCCCACCTTTTGTTTTTAATTTACCTGTCGGAAAATTTATTTGATTACGTCTCCAGTTGACCAAATTCAACTCCAACATTCATTTTTTCTGACGGCTGCAGCCCCTAACTTCGCTAATAAGTGTAAAAATAATAGGATTCTGGGGGCTGAAGCCCTCAGACCCCTGGCTACACGCCCCTGTATAATGTACGTTATGGTTATAGAGTGGTGGGTCAAAGTGGGTCGCGGGTCGGTTTTTACGGCGCGGGTTGGGTCGCGGGTTACCCACGAGTGTCGAGCCGCAGGTTGGGTTGGGTCGCGGGTCGAAAATTTCGACCCGCGTCCACCCCTGCTTGAGACAAGTCATAAAAATAAGTACATAGTTAAGAAATTCCGCACACTACAAAAATAGATGATGACAAACTCACTAACAAATATAGTATCGGAAGCTCTGCTCTTACCTATATAAATGTGGATGACCACTATTAACGTAAACACACAAAACGTAAGCCTAGTACGAGCGGAAAGGCTAAAACAGCTATTTAAAACTGCTTAGCACGATGGGTGCTTTCCTAAATGAATAGAGTAAGCATTAATCCAGGAGAGCACTATTTAAAGACCACTCAACACACGGCGTTAAGGACAGTCACGTGGCCAACCCCATACAATAGCCAAACCCAAAGAACCCAAATTAACGCACAGTTTTTCCTCAACATAGTATATTAAGCATTAATCAAATTGAATAACACACTGCCTTATTTAACTGAAATTTTAAGATTTTACAGATAGTGAAATTATAAGTTGAACTAGATCTGACATACATACTGTATTTAGATTTCGTCCTTAAGAAAGGTTTCATGTAATAAACATATACATCAATTTAAGTATATCGAAACAATTTTAGTCTTTCTTAACCGTTAACTATATTCCCGCCATTTCTATAAATAGTGCTTATGCCCCAGGTTTTCAGCTCCCCCTAATTTTCTCAAGATGTGTGCTTGTGAGGCTCAAGGTGGTCATTATTAAGATTGAGCACTGGCCGCCTCACGCACACCACACTCACACGCGTTGCCGCTCTTTGTTCGACCCAATTTACAGCTTAGGAGCAGAACAAAGAGAGGCTAAAAATGGTCAGCTATGAATGTAACCTAATGTACATACATATATATACAGCTACGAAAAAGGATAGACTACAAGAAATGTTACTGTATTTATATGTATGCGCAAACTTCGTGAGAATAAACAAAACAGTTTTTCCTATAACTTGTATCCTCTCCCTCTCTCTATTAAATATTTCAAGTCATTAGTCCGTGTGTCCGGAATTGAATTGAATTCCATCCCCCCCTCATACATGTATGCCCATAATCTACACTGTGACTTAAATATGATACGGAATTTAGAAAAAATTGTATGCTTAATAGGGGCAAAAATTGCGCCTAAACAGGTAAATCAAAAGCACGCAAAACTATATCATGCAAATTTAAATATAAAAAACTTCATAAAAATTATCAGGAAATACCTATAGAATATATATAATCAAGTCAGAACTTTTTCTACTTCAAAATTTACTGTACACGAATAAAAATACAAAACTAATCGTTTGGGGCAAAAAATATAGTCAGAACCGCCACACGACTCAGTGGGACATTTTATGGTGCACTTTCGAAAACAATTGTCGAAGCGGATTAGACGCTGAAATTTCACGGCAGTTCAAAAGTGGTGCTCACTACTGCCGTTATTTGCGGGGATTAAATACAACTGCACATTTTGTACTACCAGCAGCGGGCAAATTGTGTTAAGTCATGGAATTTTAAAAAAAACTGGTTGGTGGAAAAAGTCGAGATTATAGCTATTTTATTTTTTAACTAAAGTTTATTCGGACACAACAACAAGTCAAGAAATCATCATTTTGTCAACTGCATTTTAGAGTTGCCCAAACTATTCCCCAAATTTGCCCAATTATATGCAAACACTTTTGCACGCTACCGAAACATAAAATTTAATAAAAAATCATGTTCAAGATTCAAAATCAAAATCACAGAAGGAGCTGTCTGTTGAAAAAAACCTTTGTCTGTTAGGTCAGAAATAAGTCCACTTTGACCACAGGCAAGCTTTTACTTTCACGTGTTGCATATTGCTTACAAAGCCATTTCAACAAATCAACTGAACTGAATTCAAGCTAACAGTTAGTGTTTCAAATGAAAATAGATTTTATGCGAAGGGATTCCAGATGAAATCGGACACGTCGGATGATGACTAAAACTTGCTAATTTTACAATTATTTAGGTTTAGTTTCAGCAATAAGGACTGCAACCGTTATAGTCGGACTGTCCTGTTAAACTGTACTGTTCAACTTATGTCAGAAAATAAATATTCAGCCTAATGTGTACAAGTAGCAGTAGCCTACTGTTGCCTAATGATAATGGTCAAATTCTAATCAGCAACTTGTCAAAATACTCAACTACTGCCAACTAGGAAGCGATTAACTGGTTCAAGTTGTTGAGTAGTATCTGGTTAATACCCTTAAAATCCGGTCCACGCGACCGTAGGCTAGTTTGGCCATTAAGTGACCAACTAATCTTCCGGTTTACCCTAATATGGCCCTTCATTTAATGACAAGCTATCTTCATTTCGGACGCTTGTTGGGGACCCACGTGTGGTCAATTAAGCTGAATAGACCAGGGGTAATCAATCCGGGGCGCGTGCCCTTTTGGCTAACTGCTAGTTCAATTATTATTATGATGAATTAATTTAATTGCCAAGTAGTATGTTGAGAATTGATACAAACACGGTATTTTTGAATGATAATACACTGGTTCTTTTGCTGAGGCCCAGCAAATTAAATGTGATCTACAGGTTTGGTACGGTAGGTTTGGTAAGGGACCAGATACACTTACACACGGAAGTGACTACAGAAATAGGATGTTAACAGACGGTTACTGCCCCCCTCAGTCCCACCCCCCCTCTCCGACAGACGAGAAAGTGCCCCAAAAATTGAAAATCTTAACTCGTTAAAACGTTTCGGCATTAAGCGGTCACCGGAAAAAACCAAAATGAGTAACCACCTCGTCCTCTCATCCTCAGTCGCGCACATCCCATCGCCGATTGCTCCCATGAATCCCTGATGGTGTCTCACCGACAACAAATTCACGTTGATTGCTGAATTTGTCACTTTAAATTTTTGAGTCATCTTTTCAACCATCTGAAGGAACTGGTAGATTAGGGACGAAGACAATGTCTGCAAGGAAGAGGCTATAAACTATGCTCAAATATATATGTGAACGATCTAGTAAATTGGGACGAAACGCAGGGTTAAATAGGCAACATTGGAAGTGCAGAATTGCCAAACTACAGTTGCATAGCAAAAAAAATTGGCCCAAAACCGTAAAGCGACGGAGGGGCGGGATTATGACAAGTTATGTAAATTATACAAACCAGGACGAGAACTCTAGACGACACACCCAGAAGAAGGATGACTAACTTACAATACTGCCTCCTATAAATCCTAAAATGAAGACACCAATATCGACACTAAGACACAGAAATAAAGATGCATCAAACTTGGTTGCAATGTAAAATTAAATTAAACCCCGACCTCCTAATGCAGGAAAACACTTCTAATACGCATGAAATAAGAAATTAGAGTTTAATACGACGTATATGTATCACTTTCAGTTCAAGTCCACACACTAGCGGAAGTCCTTGAACTAAAACTAAGTAGTGTAGTCGCAAGTAGTCTACTAAACCAACTCATGGTTAAAAACTGTTGATAAGAGCCCAAATAAGTGGTCAAGAACACTCTTATTAAATTATTTACTCAACAACAAACATGTTATCCTTTGATCTGGCCGCCGTGGAAAATAAAATATTTAAAAGGCCAAAGTAAATACATGCCAATCAAAGCTGCCGTCTATGGCCTCAATTAGGATGCAACTATCACGCAAAATGCACATAACCGGCGCGGACGACTGCAGAAGTGGCACTAGAAGTGACTAATGCCATCTCCGTGGTTTATATCCTTAGTACTAAAGTCTGACCAACAAATGCTGAATCCTGAGACCTGGTGTACTCTTGATGGTTGAAATTCGTTCGTTTCTTTTCGTAATGAAATCACGCGTATGGCTTTGTTTCAGGGTCCGGCAATTTTTGGTCAGGCTTTAGTTGTTGGCAAGGTCTGTGCCATTTACTTGGGCCGTAAGACCACAGAGGTGAATTCACGAATATCCGAAAGCAGGACTCAACTAATGAAGGAATAAGCTACGAGATCTGAATCTGGGAGCCTCCGAACTGACAAAAAACCTCGCAAACCCTGAAAAGTGTTTTATGTTATGGAAAAAAACCACAGGGTTCGCCGGTTAGCCTCGGCCACTCGGGACCAAAAATTTTACAAAAACTAATTTTCGTAAAATAAATTCAAAAACAATGAAGATTTGACTGTGTTTTGTGAGCCTAGACCCTAAACAGCACCAAACAACACTGACCTCAAATTATTACAACTATACCAAATCAACCTGTCACTCAAAATTAATTTTAAAGCCAACCTGTCAAAAGTCAACACTAACCTTCGTAAATTCTGAATCGGACACTAAAAAGTCATTAATAAGTAATTAATATCAGTCTATTTAATTGACTATATCTATGACCAGACAAAACCACACACGAAACGGAAAATGCCACTCAGAGGAGCAAAAAGCATGTCAAGCGAAACGGATAGCGCAATGACACAAATGAACTGGACTTGTCAAAACACTTGGAACACAATGAACCACATACGCAGAGGATGCGGATGTGCGATTGCATTATCAAGAGTAATGCTTTTTTTCAAAACCAACCTTGTGTAAAATTAGTATTAAAATGAATAATAATATCTTTGGTTGTGAGAGCTGTGTTGAACTTGACTCCCTGGGCGACAATTCGCTTTTATGTGAAAAATCTCACCTCAATCCCACAAAAAAGATAGATAAATTTGCCACTCATACTGCGAAAACATCAACAAGTCATCGGCCAGACTTCATCTCGCTGACTGGATACTGAACCACAACACACATACCATATATCCTTTTTTCACATATGTTAATCCCCCAAGGCACCTCTACCTCAGATAAAAACAGTTAAGCTTGAAGGTGCACTTTTGGTTCAGTGCGTTTGTCAGTGTATTTACATAGGCAAGAGTGCGCAAAGAAGCCTAAAAGTGGCCCTTAGTTGTACAGTTCTAGCACAAACCACATCAAGCTATTCAGGCTGAAACTTGGCATAGTAGTGCCCCACATGTATGCGCAAAATCGTATGATCCGGATTTTCGATGTTTTCAAACCAGAAATCGAAGGGAAAATGTCAAAAAATAGCGTTTTTTGAGTCCGCCAAAATTGAGTGACTTTAGACTTGGCGTCACTGCTTAGTCCATGGGTAAAAGTTTAAAAAAAGGATCATAAAGGTTGAGATATGACATTAGGCTATCGAATCCTGTAAAAATCAGCTTCCTCAGTATTAACAAAAATTTCGAGTAAAGGAACGCTTTGTGAACACAAAAAACGTTTTTTTGCGCTTATGATTTACACGCAAAATTGAATTTTTTGTAAGCCCCTAGTAAAAAATTGGCAAAACCATTGGTTTCACTCAGGGGCGGTTCCAGGATTTCGAAAAAGGGGGGTGCAGCTTCGAAATTTTTTTAGTTCTTCATATGGTTCCGCAGTGTGACGCTATCAGTTTGACTACATTGTGGCGTTAATAGTGACATTAAAACTACAATTGAGCACTAAGCAGTTGGCTGGCAGGGGTTTGGCAGCCCCCAGATGCTGAGAAATTTTTCGATTTTCAAAAAAAAGTTTACGTTACAGACCTAAATGTGTCGTGATATTTCAGTTTCGCATTATATTGCGTTCCTTTGTGGTTTTTAAGGTCTAAATAGATCTAGGTAAATCAGCAATTACACGCATTATACCAATAAGCCACAAGGTTACAGGGGCCTGGGGCGACAATCCCCGGAAAAAATTCTATAATCTTTTTATTTTTAGGCCAAATCTGGTCAATTAGAGACGTACCTCAAATTTTTTTCTGTTGGCAATAAAAACCAAAGAAGGGATCCTTGTGTAGAAATTCATTGGGAAAAAAACTTCAGGGGGGATTTTGGCTACGCCCTTGGACTACACCATGGAGGAGAGACCATAAGGCACATGCAGCATCGACATTCCCTTCAGAAACTCCAGGCACTTTCGCATAGACTTGTGGCACCCATTTACCGACGCCGTTAGAGAAAGTGCTCAAGTGGTGGGCTGTACAGAAACACATGTATTGTAAACATGTCACTTTAGTCTCTTCTTGCTCAAAGAGAACTGTGAAACCTAGTGGTTAGGATTAGGACTAACTACAGTACAA
>JASANF010018013.1:0-16479 GCA_030248245.1 Trissonchulus sp. WLG1_4
GGTCAGCTGCTTAATTTAGTATCAGTGCCTGCATAAAAAACATACTCAATTACTGTAAAAACTCTAAAACAATTATCCCGGAACCTGTAATAGTTGCCGAAACTATTTTTTGATTCCAGCACTCATTTACGTTATTGACAAAAACTCTAGTTCAAAACATATTTTAAAGACCTAACAACGCTTTCTGAAAAAATACAACGGGTGGGGGTCGAACCCTTGGAGTGATTGAATATTCTTGAAATAGCGCCTTTGACCACTCGGCTACTCTACTCCACTTTTTATTGATGTTTAAGTTGCTGCTCTGGAAAGAAATATATATGACAAATATGAGAGCTCAATAAATATTCGAAATTATAATTATATTTTTTAAAATAATAAACCTACCTACATTAACTTTGCTTTAGCTAACCGAAGTACTAGAGTTTTAACCGAAGTTTGAAACTGGAAAACAGACAATAGTCCAGACAGTCACGTGAATTGCATTCATATTTTGTCTGAAAAAATGCAATGGGCAAAAAATTTTAAGTAACAAAATCCAATCAAAATTACATTTAAGACCTCTGAAAAAGTGTGGTTTACAAATGTTTCATTTAAAATTGTGAAAAACGCCGTTTTCAAAAAAAAGAGCAGTCAGCTCCCATACTGACTTTATGTGTTAATCATATGCGCATAACAGCATGTAGCTGCTACTTTTACACTGCGCAGAGTTGATTTCAAAACAATAGTTCCTTCTCTAGAAGGAACAAAAAAAAACTTGACGAGAACCGAACCAGTCAACAAACTATTCTAGTCTGAAACAGCGCCTTTGACCACTCGGCCACGCTGTTATGACAAGCAGGAATCTTACTATTACTTACAAAATGACTTTTCGTAGACGGTGAGCAACGCTACCGTTTTGTTTTCTTTTATAATTTATATAAATTAAATTAAAATGAATTTATTCAATGTTAAATTTTGAGCTACACTTATTACATACTTTTCCCAACTGTTCCCAATGTTCCAAAAACAATAATGACTGAGTCTAGACAGTCACGTGATTGGCATGTGCGCACTGTCTGAAAAATTGCGATTTTAAAAAAAATATGAAATCATAAAACTTGAATAAAACCACACTTTTGGAGCTTTGCTAATGTGATGGAGACCATAATTAACGGCAAAATTGCCAAATAAGTTTTTAGCGAAAAAAAAGAGCAAACACTTCCCAAGCTGACTTTACACGTTAATCATATACGCTGAGCAACATGCAAGGCTAACTTTAACACTGCGCAGAGTTGGTTTCAAAACAATAGTTCCTTCTCTAGAAGGAACAAAAACTGTCAAAAACGTAACTACCACCTTAAACCGTCATTGGCCCAGCGGGTCAAACAAGAGAGTCAGAGTGCTGGTCTGCACTCTGCAGATTCAGCGATAGGCGGTTATCCCAGCGGTCAGCTAAGTCATTCTGTTGTTTTTTTTGTCTGGTATAAGATACGACTTTGTTTTTTGACACTAGTGTGTAAATCTTGATGTCCACCTTTACACGTGCTACATATATTATTAAGTTTTCGTCTTGTCTGTTCAAGGTAGCGACTGACAAGGGAACAATTTGCTGCAGAAATAGCTCTTTAAATCTCAAAAAGTTAAATTTGAGACACAATTTGCGTTAACGAATAGGTATATGATATTTTTTTACGGCAACAGTAGATGTTTTGTTACCGCGGTTTCTCCAATTTGTGGTAATACCGCGGTAATTACTCCAGCTAAACAATCGAAGTTATTGTCCTTGACTGTTTAAGGTGACGACTGACGAGGTGGCAATTAGATAGTCGCAAAAATAGCGTTTAGAGGCCCAAAAAACTCCATTTGAGGCAAAAATTTGCAGCAAACGAATATAATAAAAGTTTGGTTACGGTAACCGCAGACGTTTTGTTACCGCGGTTACCGCAAAATTTTGCGGTAATTACCGCGGTAATTACCGCAAAAACCGCGGTAATTTTTGCGGTTTGCGGTAATGAAAAATTGTTACCGCGCCCACCCCCTACTACATACGGTTAGGGTAACGGTGGAAACAGGAGATTTACACTTTGTTGGGTAGTAACTACTGTTATGGACTAGTGTTTTGTCGGATGAACAACTTGAGCATTTTTTGCTATTTTCGCATTTTTGCGCGGCCGCCTCAGCGGCCGTGCATATTAATTTCAGTTAATGCACTGAAACTGAAAATGCATGTAAATCATGCTCAGTTTCAGTGCATCACTGAAGCCTGCAGAAAAGACCAGCTGCGGCTTGTGTGCAACTAGCACCGCGTACGTTGCGTGCGTGTGTTTAAGTGTGTGTGGTATCGGTCTCGGTATCGGTACGTGTCTCCATTGCACCTAAACGACGATGGCAGTTTCAAAATCGATCTCTATCTGCAATATCGACTTGAATCACCTTCACCAAGAGTAGATAATAGTGCCTCACTCTATTTAGAAGAAGAGTGAGACACTCTCCTTTCTGCCTTTGTTATAGCACAGGCAGATGCGCTCGTCATTTCCAGCCCACATGTTGCCGTTTTGTGCAACATGTGACTGGCCAATCAGCGCGTAGATTCCCTGCGAAACACACTTTAGTATAATCGCTGATGCGTTGATAAGCATTAAGATAGGGTTAAAAGCTTAATACCTAACAAATTATTTATTCATAGTCTGATTGCAAAAACATTAAAAAAGATTTGCAAATACTTTTGGGGATATTTTGGCAAACTTTCAGCGAAATTAATTTAGAAAATTTTAAGAAATTGAGAAAAGTTTATATCTCAAAAGTTTCTAAATTAATTTCGCTGAAAGTTTGCCAAAATATCCCCAAAAGTATTTGCAAATCTTTTTTAATGTTTTTGCAATCAGACTATGAACAAGCCCAATCTGCGGCAAAACCTTCAGTAAGTATCAAGCAAAAAGTTTTAAGTAAACTGACCAGAGGTCAGCTAAAGCCTGTTGTGCAGCGATATTTACCTTTGCAACGGTGCATTGCACCACATCGAATTGACTAAAACGCTAAATCGATTTAGTTCAGGCTTAAATTCCTTAAATCGGATCAAAGCCGCTGTACCAATGGCGCAGTTAGCGCTTAAGAGTTAAATAAATCAGGGTTGTCGTGACAGCCCCCAGCCCTAGAATTACATTATGAATTATTAATAATAATAATTCCCTAGATTATTAAATTAAATTTTACATTATGAAAAACTGAGGTGTAGCTCCGATTCAGCTGACATTCTACTCAATCTATTCAACTGGAGATTATCTCCAACTCAGACTTAAGTATCCAATTTTGTGTGGATTATTATCCACCTATATTTAAGAAAACAGTTGATAACCAGGCAGAGCATCTAAAACACGGATTCAATATTTATGATTTAATAGGGTGGCTTGTCAGCTGATTTACATGCTAGTTGCATAATACTCCCACAGTACCTATTTACATTATGCCAGCCAAAGTTTGTCATTACGCAGTTTGGTTTCACATCCGATCACAGTAGGACATACGAAGGATGTATATACTGGCCTACGTACGTAGTATGTTCATCTGTGAAGGAAATGTATTACGACTATGTAATTGGATTACTTATGTAATTAAATGAAGACAGAGACCCTTTTTACGCGGCGGCCTCAGCCGCCGCGTATATACTATAGTCCAAACGTCTGTTATAATTAGCACGCAGATCCACCTATTCCAGTGTAAAATCGCAGGCAGGTCACCCAATTACACAGTTTGTGTGGGCGTGTGTCGTGTGTAGATCAGCGTCATACGTACTTTGTGCGACAAGCAACTGTCTGGGCTGACCTGCTGTCATACATTAATTCAACACTGTTTTAAAGATGGTGTATTTGCGCGTCACAGAACTCGAAAACAGCACCTGTATTGTATTTTGTTTCACGGTTATGCAATATGCATATCATCAAGAGTACGTAAGTGTGTCGAAGATGACGTGTTTCGACTTGGACTTGCAGTAATAAACAACGCGAATGCACGAGTTAAAAGCACCCGCACACGTTGAAATTAGACACTTTCACACGATGCAGGACTGTAGTTATGCACTATGCAGCTCTCAACTTACTGATGCCATATAAAGTAAACTGATGGAAACGTTTTCAGCGGACAAACCTGACATTCCAGGAATTAATAAGACTTCCAGTTTTGTTAGAATGTTGGCTTTGAGAAAAATTAGTGCCGCGTTTTATATTCGAAGAATATCCTCAGCACTGAAAGCATGTCGTAACGAACTCTATCTAAATTGAATTTAACTTTACTCGCAAAACGTGCTTGTTGTTGTATTTGCATGCACACACGGCGTGCGCCGATACTTTGGCGAGATCAACCTTTTGTCAGTAAATATTTCCAGATAATAGTCTCAAGTCATAGAAATGTGACGCACGCCCAATAGATGAACGCACTGCAAAAGCTATCGCTAATTTCTATGTATTTTTTGAGCTAGGCAATGCTGTGACGCACGCACAGTTAATCTAAACTGTATAGTAAACAAACACACACGCTTAGCCACACTCCATACTATCCGCCAAAATCAAAATTAAAGACCTGTTGTGCTGTGGCACAACAGGAATAAATAATTTGTTAGGTATTAAGCTTTTAACCCTATCTTAATGCTTATCAACGCATCAGCGATTATACTAAAGTGTGTTTCGCAGGGAATCTACGCGCTGATTGGCCAGTCACATGTTGCACAAAACGGCAACATGTGGGCTGGAAATGACGAGCGCATCTGCCTGTGCTACAACACAGGCAGAAAGGAGAGTGTCTCACTCTTCTTCTAAATAGAGTGAGACACTATTATGTACTCTTGCTTTCACAGCAGTCATTCACGTGATATATACCTACTCTCAACAAAACATTTAGTTACGATTTTAAGCGAATCATCAAAGGAGCTGTGGCCTAACGGTAAGGCGTGTGACTGCGCAGCACACTTTGGTGGGTTCGATTCCCCTCAGCTCGGAAGTTTTTGAAATGTTTTCCTGACTTAAGTACAATATGTTTTAAATTTGTGTTTGTGTGCGAATACGCATAATCAAAAAATCAAATGTTATATCAGCCTAAATCACCGGTAGTTATAAATTGTATGTACTTACTTACACATGCGTAAAACGTCATCGTCGAACAGATTTTCAGACTCATTCTGACTCGATTAAAAATGAAACTCTGCGTAACATCTGTATTCGAAATTAGAAGAACTAGGCTGTAGGTAGGTACTGATCTTGGTAGGTACAAATCTTGGTGCATTCCGCGCCTAATTTTACCGATACGGTAAAATAATACCTACTTATTGTCGTCATGTGGAATTTGTCAACAGAAGTGCTTGTTACATTAATTTTTTACTGTCCGTCGACAAACCAGTCTGAGGCTGAGCCCCCAGCAAATCGGCACACAGACACAAGTTGCCCGTGAAAACTTGACGGGTGGGGCTGAAGCCTCAAAATTGTGGGCGGCGGCGGACATAGCCCGTGGCCTACTATTGAACTAAGTACATATTTCCAAACCAAAAACTTAATACGGTCACGTACTACGTACTTAAATACGTACTTAACTTTTTCCTTCTTTCCAGTTTCTTTTCCATCGTCCATAAATTAGTACGAGAAAGTTTTAAACTGTGAACATTTTCGCCCAAAATTTCAGAACAAAAACGAAACTTCTAAACAGAAAAGAAGTTACATTGGCGGACTTAAATTTGATTGGCTGGGCTTGTGCTTGTGCAAGTTCCAGTGTGAACGTTGTGCTTGTGCCAGTCTGAACCCGACTAGGCCAAATTGTTATTTAAAAACTTTTGGACATGGTATAATGTTCCACACAAAATCCGCACGCTAATCACGAGGCTGCCTGAACACTATTGCCTGTTTTCCAAGCAGTTTCAAACTTGCAATCTCCTACAAAAATTGTAGCATTACCTCTAGTACTTCAGTTAGCAAAGGCAAAGCGAATATATAGGATTATATATTAAATATTAAAAATACATAATTTTGAATTTTTGTTGCATCTTTATCATGTTTCCATTCAGAGTAGTATCAATAAAACAGTAATTGAAGCTATGTACCTAGTACCAATTAGTTTACATCCGCGATTCATCAAAAAATTATGCAGCCAGATAGTTTTCTGCAAACGTTTAACCTCAACGGTCGACATTAGCCTTGTTTTCAATTTTCATTTTAGCTTTACCTTTACCCACATAGGTAATTGACTTTACCTTAAAATTGTACAAAACACCAGTTTCGACACTGTTTATTTACGAAAAAAGTTTAAACAGCAATGCATAGAAAATACATAGGTAATATACGGTTAGAAAACTTACATCAGGCCCTGATTGTCAACAAGGGTCCCCCCTTTGGTTTTTATCGCCCGGCCGAAAAAAATTTCTGATACGTTTCCAATTGACCAAATTTTGCCTAAAAATAAGAAATTCTAAATTTTTTTGTCTGGAGGCTGCCGCGCCCAGGCCCCTGCAACTCTGTGGCTGACTAGTCCTTGTTATTATCTTGCATCAAAGCCTACGCATGTCTACAAGAGTACATTATGCTGAATTTACTTGTGTAATACACTGTCTGATGTGACGTTCCCATCTTGTTTTTAATCTTCCTGTCGGAAAAATATTTCTGATGCGTCTCCAGTTGACAAAATTCGGTCTAAACAGTTAAAAAAATTTCCACTTTTTCTGGGGGCTATCGCCCCCAGACCCCTGCAACCTGTGACTCACTGATCTTGCATTTGCACTGCGAATTTGATAGTATTAAAATTACTGTACCTAAATACCAAAATAAATGTTAAAAGGGTATTTTAACCCATTACAAAAAAGTCATTCCCCGAAATTTTTTTCTTGGTATATATATATATATAGGCCACTGACAGTGAATTTATTTAGATTAAATGACTACATAAATGAGCACAAACTACGTTTTGTTATGTAAACCTTTCGCTAAAAGATGTAAAAAATCTTTGGTTCTGGCCTAGGAGCTGCCGCCCCCAGACCCCTGCAGCTGTGTGACAGTGATTTTTCATTTTATTTTTGTGTCGAAATTGCAAAAAATTGTGTCGAAAAAAAAAAAAAAATATATATATATATATATATATATATATATATATATATATATATATATATATATATATATATATATATATATATATATATATATATATTTCATTCCATTCCATTACAAAAACTCGAAAAGTAAAATTTCCCCCGAAATTTTTTCTGGGTACCTCAATGCGTACCTGCACAGAAAATGACATTATATAATATAAATGTCTACTTTCGACACATATATTCTTGACCTAGTCTGTGCTTAACTGGACCCAACGAAAATTAACCTGACCCAACATGGACCCATTGTCGATTTTGAAAAAAAACCCTGCATCAGGGTATCAGAAATATTTACAAGGGTTCCGGGACATAAAAGATAGCGACAGACTCAAATGCCTTATTTATCTTTCTGCAGCTATACCCCCATCAAATTAGCAAAATAACTGAATTCAGTTAATGTAGACAAATTGGGTGGGATTCACAAAGCGCGCATAATTTACACTCGGTTTAAGTCGATGTCGAACATATTATTATCGTATGAAATACGCATAGAATATTTCATTGCGATGTTCTATTACAATCGAAAAGAGCGTTTTAGACCAAGGGCCTATTCCTTTACCGGATTAAACGGACTGGACTTATTTTAGTCCGAGGTTTTGCAAAGGCAAATCGGGTTAAACCGACTAAACGAGTTAAAATAAGTCAGCGGCTTAATTTTAGTCTGACCCCATTCCAAAACTATAACTGGACTAAACGGACTTAACATGCACGCTTGACATTAGCGTGAATAGTTAAGTCCGTTTAGTCCGACTAAAAAGCAGCGCGCTAAAAGTTAAGTCCGTTTAATCCGGAGGTTTTGGAATCGCATTTTTCAGCAAATTTTTAAACCGTTTAGTCCGATTATAATTAACCCTTTAATCCGGTAAAGGAATAGGCCCCAAGTCTTCTAAGTTGAATGCCGTTTGTGAATCCCAGCCATTGTAGAGGTCTCAGACCGACTCAAAATAGCGAGGAACTGTCAAGCTACATTTTGTGAGAACCCAAAGGTCAGTTAGTCCAGAAGGGTATCTATCAGTCAAATTTAATCACAGTTGCTATCAAATTTACATTCAATATTCGGTTGCCTAAAATTTGGCTCAAACTCCCCTTAGCTACAGTTTCTCATTACTAAACAAACATAATATTTACAACAAAAAAGCATCAACACAATTCACACAAACAATATAATCTCTATAATCACAAAATAAATACCTAAATAAATAAGCCACACATCACGCAAGACAGGATAAAACGTCACCAAACGCGCAATCACAAACTCAGACAGTCGGCATGCTTACGGCGTTTGTGCACTGCCAAATCTGTCGTACTGTTGCACTTGACGCCGCAAATCTCGCAAAATTTGCGCTCAGTGCTATAGTGCTGTGCCAGGTGGTCTTTCAGGGCGGTGGCGCTACTAGAGCTAGCGCCACAGGCCGGACACGCTCGCTTAGATCCATTATTCGTTATCACAGCCAGCCGCTGAGCGTGTGAGCAGCTGTTGAAGTGCGCTTGCGAGGCTCGCTCCAGGTCAAAGGTCAGATTGCAGAGCAGACATTCCCGCAGAAACTGCTGACCCCCGTCCGTCAAATCGCTGCAGCCGTCATCAATGGCCTTGCTGAGATAGCTAAGCAGCAGGCTGGCCGGGACGACAATGGTGCTTTGACTGCCCGAGAACGGAATGGTCAGACTCAGCTCCTGTTGGGCCATGTCGCGCAAATTCAGCAAATCCACCATTGTGGCTCCGACGGCCGCCGACTGCGGCTGGGCTCCGGGCTGGTTGGGATCGGGCAAAATTTTCACCACAACCTGATTGTCCGACAGCAACTGAACCACCAGCTGACCTAGGCCTGCGGCATTATTGTCCGCCGGCAGCTTTCGTTCTGGTAACACAGTCGCGGGTACATCATACACAGCGGTGGATTTCGTCACTAGCTGTTGCTGCTGCTGCTGCGGCTGTTGTTGATTTCGATCTGGTAGCACAGTGTGCGGCGGCAACAGTTCCCGCTTTCGTTCTGGTAACACAGTTGTTACTAGCTCTTGCTTTCGTGACGGCAGAACAGGCAGTCTCTGTTCCGGACGTGCGTGTGGGTCGGGCAAACGGTGGTGAGATATAATTTGCGCAGCGTGTTTGAAAGAATCCGCTGTTTGTTCCAGTGCTAAGCTTTGATTTCGTTCTGGTAACACCGTGGTTTGCTTCTGTTCCAACAACGTCTGCTGATTTCGATCTGGTATCACAACAACGGGCGGCGCTTGTTCCACTACAGCCGGTTGGTTTCGTTCTGGAAACACCACATGAGCTGGTCTCTGCTCAGCGACTGCCGCTTGATTTCGTTCTGGTAACACACTCCCAATAAAACCCGACTGTTGCATCTGTATCTGATTCGTCTCTGGCAGAGTGGTGGAAATAGGAGGTAACCGTTTCATTGCACTGTCCAACTGGTTTATAGTCCCGTCTGCAGCATCTCTTAGACTGGTTTTAAACGGCTCCCGATCTGCAACCATCCCCCCACTGGCTTCAGAATCGTCCCCCCTAGACTGCTGCCCCCCTTGCTGTTCCACCATGATGGGATTTAAAGCGGCGGGGGCCTCAGGGTGTTGTTTGCCCTTGTGGGACTTCCAAGTCCACCTGGGAACCTGCTGGCCACAAATGGGACAGATGACTTGGTGATCTTGATTGTTGGAGTCATGACGGCGCAAAATGTGCGATTTCAGCGTGGATGCGACGCGAAATTTCTTATCGCATTTGGGACATTGGAAGGGTTTTTCGCCTGAAACAAACGCTTGAAAAATAATCAAGTTTTATTTCATTATTAAGGCAGAATGCATTTCAAAAATTACGCCGTTTAGTGTTTATGAAATTTTCTATTCATTCATTCATACAATAATATAGTCAGAGTGGGAAAATATCGGCTTCAACCCCCCTAAATGGGCACATTTTTGAAAAATTCGCGAAGCATCGCTACCCCCGGGTCGACGGTTCACCTCGCAGATTTCCTTAGCTGCACATGTTCAATTAAAAATAGGGGTTAGAGAGCAGGAACATAGTGCAATTAAATGTGCAACTCTCAAGCTATATATATCTTGAATACATGAAACCTCATCGGCACTCTCAATACATAGCAGATTTGCGGGCTCGAGAATGACCTAACAATTAAGGTGGTAGTGTCGTCAAAGCAGTTTTGCTCATAAGTTCCAAAAAGACAGCTTTTTGCTTTGAAATAGTACGTTCACTGAGAAACTATTCCAATGCTATACTGTGTTAAATAATTACTGCCAGACACTATACTACCAATATTCGCCAATATCTTGAACCAATCACCAAATGTAAGCCTGACATCACACAATAGGGACATACAAGTTCAAAAATTGAAGGCAGATATCAGATTGGCCAGCTTGTGAAGTTCACATAGCGTGTCAACGCACAATATTTTGCCACGCATAAGAAAAAAGAAAAATAAAGGTACGTTTTTCTTTTGATTTGAAAATAAGCGTCTAGATTTTTCAGAATTTAACATTACTGCTGTGAGTACTGCACAGGTTGCGGACAGTTTCAGAGTTCAAACAGGTATTACTCCGCAACCACTCAAGCAATTTGCACTAAATTTTGTGTGCATAAACTACAACATAAAATGTCCTTTTAGTCTGTGTAAACAAACTGGACAAACAGATTGATAAATATGACGAAAATATGGAATGTGAATAGGTTTTTAAAACGTCATTTTTCCGACTTTGCGACCTCACTGTTAACTAACTGTATACTGCATGAATTTTCATGAAACTTGGCTAAAAGACTTGTCTCAACATATATTTTCAAAATATATAAAGAATAATGTCTTATCTTTTACTGAAAAAGTTTTACAGTCGCGCAAATTCGACTGCTTTCGCGACACTACCCCCTTAAGTCACAATTAATGTGTGTTGCACAACTCGGCCAGCATAAAGAAAAGCAAGAGCTGGCTGTGAGGTCTAAAGACCTCTGATACTAGGTCTTAATCTACTCTGTGTGAATGCCAAGGCCCTTAATCTTGTCACACACTACAGAATCTAGCTTGAACTAAATAGGGCCCCATACATAACTTTTAGCCCATTCTCATAACTTTTTCGCTTCAAATTTGCGCACAAAACTGAGCATAGCGCCGCAAATATAACCCAAGCCTACTTCTGTCCCACTCCCAACTAACCCGTATGAATTCTCAAATGCCGTTCCAAATCAATTGGTTTGCGAAAAGCTCGCTCACAAATAATGCACGTGAGGCCTGTACTCTCGCCCACGACTCCCTGTTGCTCCTGAGCTACAGCTCGAATGCGAGCCACAATGCTCGAGGCGCTCTGACCACTGAGACAGGCCGCGCTGTCGGCATTTTTCGTGCTCTTGTCCCCCCCAGGGCGCGGACTGCTCGCAATTTCAGCTGTGGGGGGTTCAGGGGAGTCAGATAGCGAAATTAGAGGGGGTGAGGTTTCACGGGGGGTCCGTGGCGTGGGTGGGGCGTTGGGAAACCTCGCAGACGGTTCGTCTAGGGTTGGAGTGTTGGGCACCGGACACTCGCTCGAAGATCCCACGGTGCCGCTACCAATCAGCTCGAGCTAAAAAAAATCAAACTTCTTTTAAATGTTCCATTATTTAGGTGGTGATTATGTTTTCTCACTTTCCTTTATAGGATTTTTTATTGAGCAGTAAGAAAAAGCAATTTATTTTAGCTTTGTCACAGGTCTTATTGGGCCGAATCTCTCTAGTTGGGAGAATCAGCACACCCAAACCTGCCCGATTTATTATAGCTTCGCCTGACGACCGCCTTGCCAGCACAATTCGCAATCAAACAACACGGCGCTTTTGGAAGCAACTAAATTAGAGTATTACGCATGGGTAGTCACCGATAAATAATACTAAAATTTAGAAAAATTACAAAAAAGCAATGACTTCATGTATATACAATGTATATAAATCATGTATATAAATAACAACATCATCTACACTATTTAAGTTTACCTACTCTGCTAATATACGACTGCACTGCAAGTAAGTATCAATGAGCCGGTCGTGTGATTTTTCGTCAATTTGCGTTTTTAGCTGAACATACACACGGCTGTAAGTATGAATCGACCCTAAAGCTGCTGAACTAAAATCAGCTCACCGGCGTCCCGGGGGAGTTGGGGCTGGGCGAACGATGGGGCGGGGGCGGGGGCGAAGTGGCAGCCTCCTGAGTTTCCACCTCCACCAGTTGTGGGCGAATCATTTTATGGGGTGGGATGGGTTTGCCCCTGGGTTTCAGCCGGGGTCGACTGCGCCACTGGAGCGAGGGCTTGCCGCGAAAAATGGGGGGCGTGGTCAGGACCCCCCGATCTTCGCAGGGG
Organism: Trissonchulus sp. WLG1_4; assembly: GCA_030248245.1. Classification (NCBI taxonomy): domain Eukaryota; kingdom Metazoa; phylum Nematoda; class Enoplea; order Enoplida; family Ironidae; genus Trissonchulus; species Trissonchulus sp. WLG1_4. Next base: position 12,434 of record JASANF010018013.1, read on the forward strand.
GCGCCGCCGCTGCCAGAAGACCGACCCAGAACTTCATCAAAACTCAGTCCAGGGGGCGTGCTAGCTCTCAGACCATCGGTTTGCCCACTGGTCAGCTGCAGTCCCACACTGAACAAATCCTCCCCGCTGTTCACATGACAGTCTACTAATCCGCCCACTAATCCGCTGTCCATCTGACCATGGCCGTCGGACACGGCTGCCGGATTAAGCGGCTTAGGCGGACTAACCGTGACCACCGGACCCCCCTGGGGGCCCATTTCCATCTGCCGCAGGGTCTCGTACATGTTGTCCACTGAGGCCAGGGGGGGCTCCAGGGGGTCCTGGGTGTCGGGCGTGGGAATGGACTGCACCAGACTGACCGGCGCCTCGGGGATGTCCACAAAACTGGGACGCTTGCTGGACAAGGCGGCTGGCTCAGCGGGTGATCGGAGACTGAGCTGGTTCAGCGATGCACTGCGATCACTGGATAAATCTAAAAATCAATATTTTAATTATTAATCAATTATAAAATTAGTGCAAAAAACGGTGTAAAAATATTCCAACGTGACTTATGTTACTTTTCATTTCATCCTTCTGCGCCTCACTTTTTAAACCTATCCAAAGTAGCTGGTTTTTGGATTCAGAAACTTCTCTTAACGGATGTACGCACTAAAAATTGAGCACAGCCACAAGTGGTCCACTAGTCAAATAATTTAACTAACTGGTACTTCGGAATCATTAAAATTTGCATAGGAGTATGCGAACTTTCGCCTTAATCAAACTCTTGTTTTATAGCACGACGCTATTTTAAACTCTAGCTACAACCAAGAGTACATAATAAGATATTATGTCGTCATGCTTCAACTAATGTCCATTAGATATTATTAGATTCTACATCTTCGCTATTAAACAAAGCAAAATATGTTCCTAACAGAGGTCATCTCATATCCAAATATTACTACTTCAAAAATAAACAAAACCATTCAAAAATAAATCCTCAAAAATTAAAGAAAGCCCACCCATTCTATTCTGCTGTACCAGTCGAGCCCCCTGACCGTCAAGTCTGTCAGTCTCAGTGGCGGCTCGCATCAGTTTTCTGGAATAGGACAAATCCTCGTGCACTTTTCGCATATGACGCGTCAAGGAAGCTTTGTGTTTAAAGCACCGTCCACACGTCACACAGCGTAGCAGCTCGCTAGGGGAGCACCAAGCCTGATGTACGTAGACACTGTGACGTCGTAGGTCGGCCCTGGCCTTGAACACCGAGCCACACTCGCCACAGGTGAACTGCTGGGGCACCGGGACACACAGGTGGGGATGTCGTCGGCGCTGGTGCTCTAGCAGGTGCTCCCGACGACTGAACTCCATGGTACACTCGGAGCACTGCCAGGAGTCGTCCGCAATGCGACTCTGACTATAGCTACTGCTGCTGCTGCTGCTCTGACCCAGTGGACGCAGACTGGCGGACGTAGACCCGCCGCCACTGGACGCTGGAATGCCAGAAACAATAATTACAGTAAATAATAAAAGGGTAACAAACAAACAAAATAAAACTTTCGTTCAGACGGGAAGCGACGTTAACGCAGTGTATAGTACAATATTGTAATAGAGTGTACACTATAAGCATAGAGGCAAAGATGTACCAAAGCGAATGGGAGACGTGCCGAACTACGAGCAACAGCTTTGTAAGTAAAAGGTTATGTTGCAAATTGATCAATGAAGAAAATCAATATATTAATGCGTTCCTTAGGAGCGAATCTCAACTCATTCGGCCTTTCAAATGGAAACAGTCTTGTGCTTCGGCGCAACAGACCCTCGACCATATCAACTATTTTCCCCTTGCCCTTCTACCTACGCGTCTAGAGGAACATCAATACACTTCAACCTAAATATATTACGCACCGGCTTCCCTCCACCCCGGCCCGCTGACTATTTAACTTAGCCCGGTTCATAATCGTCCTTGTTTTTGTCCCAACAGCCTGTGACTGTGACATTTCCGTATGAACAATGTTGCCGGCGAGATAGGTGACAAAAGTAATAGAATAAATAAAAAAATGCAAAAAAATTAGCCAAAACAACTAGTTGACTTTTTAACAGCGGCTGACCAAAATTTGTCTTTGCCGCTGTATTTTTTAAGCCGAGTTGAAGCGAGCTTACGAAAAGTACACTGAAGCTAGACACTTGAAGACGAACCTGAGCTAGATCCAAATCGCCAGCCAGGTTGCATAATCAGACTCTGGCTGCCGGGGGCTGGTTGGGGCGGTTGCAAAGTCAGCGAATGGCCTATACTGGCGTCTGATGGTATCAGTGGCATAAAATTGGCCGGGGCCGGGCCTCCGCTGGCCATTAGGCCCGAAGGCAGTGAGCTAAAGGCGTCTGGGAGGGTATTGAAATTACTAGGACAGCTGGGCGGCCGAAAGGGGATTTCGGGAAAATCCGTGGTTCCGGCCAAAACGGAGCTATCATTGAGGCCGGGCAACAGACTGGTGATTCCATCCAGATCAGCAATGGCCGAGGATAGGTTTTCTGATAGATCAAAAAAGCTGCCACTTTGGTCAAAAAGGTTGGCCGAGGGGTCGGCTTCGGCCAGGGTTGGGCCACCAATGAAAGAATTGGCCGGTTCGGCCACACCAGAGGCCGGTACGCCTAGCATGGCCGGTTCCGTTTCAACCGACACCGGAACCGAAGCGTTCAGCATCACATCGTGTGAGCCTGGGTAGGAAATATAGGCCGGCCTTTCGCTGGGCGGTAGGGGATTTTGAGGCCCAAAATTGCGGTAGGCAAAATTCTCTCCATGATATTCATGATAATACGTAGTGTGTTGCTGCACAGACGAGGAGGGGCCAGGATACAGCGGTTGGCCGGCCAAATCTAGGCCATAGGCCAACTGAGAGTAGCTCGCACTGGCTCCGGCCAAAAAATTATTGGCCGAATGATGTTCAAACTGATTGGCCGAAAAATGCTGGCCCTGTGAACCCAAAGTTTGGCCATACGCCTGAGTCTGGCCATACATTTGTTGAGTCGTATCAGTATAGGCCATAGGATTGTGTACTTGCTGCTGATTGGGCCCAAAGTTTAACGTTCCATTCGGCCTAGAACTGTTGGAATTATTATTATGGCAGAAATTAGGATTGGCCATAAGAGCATTATTTTGCACGGAATTCGGCCAAACTGACTGCTGTTGGCCATTTGGCCCAATGTTGGCCAAATTCGAGCCTTGGCCTAGGCCACCAAAATGTTGGCCCGAACTCAAACCAGCATTATTTACTCTATCCGTTGATTGTGGTGGAGGGTCGAATTTGTGCTGTCTCATGTGTGCCCTACACAGAGTGCCCCGTTTGAATTTTTGGCCACAGTAGGGACACTCAAACGGCTTATCAGTGGAATGAACGGTCAAATGTCTGTTCAGCTGTGAGCGACTGAAGAACGACGCACTGCACCAGACACAGTGATGATTCTTCACGCCCACGTGCGATCTAAGATGCAGTTTCAGATTGCCAAATTTGCCAAAGCGCCGGCCGCACTTTTGGCACTTGAACGGGCGCTCGTTCAAGTGCACACAGCGCACATGATCGCTCAACTGGTCCCCGCGACTGAACTGAAACCCACACAGACAGCAGTTGAACTGTCTAGTCCCAGTCTGGCCACTGATGCTCATCACTGATTGGCTATTTTTCAGCATCGCCTCAGCGCTCAGCCTATCAGCGTCGCTCAGCGGCTGCTCACGTGACCTGCACCTTCCACTGCGATTGGCTGTAGCGGTGGTGGTGGTAGTCCAGAGTCGGCTATTACGCTGGTGCACGCGTTCTATGTGTTGTTTCAGTCGTTTAGGGCGTCGATAAACACGCCGACAAACATGACAGACCAGCGAGGGACGACCGCTGTGCATTGTGCGAATGTGCTGATCCAGAACGGCCTAAAATGGAAATAAAACATAGATCAGACTGAGGAAGACTGTTCGAAAAAATGGAACAGAGTCTTCCTCAGAGTGTTCGCAACGGCAGCTATAGAGAATTTGCATCTGCCGTTAATAAACTAATTTCAAAAACAATGAACTATGGAGTTTG